>WEIV01021022.1:47247-72009 GCA_013390005.1 Calyptomena viridis
ATCTAGTCTCAATTTCCCCTGCCATGGGCAGGGACACCTCCCACCAGATCAGGTTGCTCAAGGCCTTATCCAACATGGCCTTCAACCCTTCCAGGGTTGAGGCATCCATTACCTCCCTGGGCAACCTGTTTCAGTGTCTAACCATTCTCACAGTAAAAAATTTCCTGCTAATATCTAACCTAAATTTCTCCCCTTTCAACTTGTACCCATTACTCCTTCTACTATCACTGCAGTTCCTGATAAAGAATCCCTCTCTGGCTTCCTTGTAGCCCCCTTTAGGAAACTGGAAGGTTGCCATAAGGTCTCCATGCAACCTTCTCTTCTCTAGGCTGAACAGCCCCAACTTTCTCAGCCTGTCTTCATAGTGGAGGTGCTCCAGTCCTCTTACCAACTTCCTGGCCCAGCCCTCCTCTGGACTTGTTCCAACAATGAGCTCCATGTCCTTCTTATGCTGGAGGCACCAGAGCTGGATGCAGTATTCCAGGTGGGGTCTCAAAAGAGCAGAGTAGAAGGGTAGAATCACCTCCTTCAACCTGCTGGCCACACTCCTTTTGATGCAGCCCAGGATTTGACTGGCTTTCTGCGCTGCAAAAACTGAAAGCGCTTAACTTCAAAATCTGGTTAAGATTGCTAAGAACCACAAATGTTCCTGCTATATCATTCAGAAACTCACAGTACTTATAAGAAAGAAAATAATTCACTAAGTCTATCATGTCTTATACTGCTTGCATATGATAAATACAATTTTACAAAGTATAAGCAATTGCTTTTTTTGTCACAGGTAAGATTTACTAGCTTCCATTTCAGCTTAGTGTTACAGAATTCATAATGTAATTGCACGCTATAAGCAGGCATGCTTTATGTGTAGAAAACAACAACAAAAATCAAACAAAATCCCCAAAACAAACAAAACAAAATAAACAAAAAAACCCCATACAATAAACTTCAAAGAAGAAAAAGAATCCTACAGAAGTCCCCATTCAAGATGTTCTGAGACAGTTCAAGACAAGTTCTGCTTGGGTCACTGGGTAAACTGCAAAGGTAGTGATGCAGTAGCTTCTAGTGCCTACTGCTAGTGCTCTGAATGCAGATCTATATTAGAATTCCTTTATTAACAATCTCTGTTATATTTTTCATAGATTTTTAGGAACAAATAGACTCCTACTGCATTAAAGTGAAGTAGTCTACTTTACAGTCTGATATGGCTGGGTGGGTTTTAAGAGTAAAAATATTGCTAAAAATATCTTGTGCCTACAAAAGCACTGTGGAAGTCACAAGCTGGGATTCAGACTCACTCTGCTTTTGTTAATATAAGACAACAAATAGCACACCTCTATTTCTGGAAGGTTAAACTTTTGACCACACTAATGACTGTGCTTCTCAGAGGCTTATTCTCTTTTGTTCTGTGAGAGGAGTCCTATATGCATGCTCTCACGCATACGGGCCCTGATAAAAATCCCTTTGCTTCACATAGTGATCTCTGTTCTGTGGTCAAATTATTTTAAAGCAGACTTTGTGTTATAAAGAAAGAGAGACAAACATTCCCAATTACTTTGGATATCTTCGCTTTTAAAAATAATTGACTCTCTTGTTCAGTACACTCCAAATCACAAAGGCTGAGAGACTGAAGTTCTCAATGATTTGACCCTACCATTAATAGATTAATTGTCCTGGAATGAAAGGGAGAGACAAGAAAAAAACCTGTTTCAGAGCAAGCAAATTGTATAGTAAATAGAAAACATTCTTAAAATCATATTTTAAGAATGTCTTAAGAGGCTGATGAGGAAAGTGTGGTTTAACTAGTATATTATTTTACTATTTCTCACAGTATAAGTAAAGACTGACTTAATGAAATCTTTTGTTTGGATCCCATGCTTGAAACTCCAACTCCTTATCAAAAAGTAATCAAACAATGCTGCTGATGGGAAAGGTTTCTTTTAATTTTGTGAGACAGTTGACTGATTAAAGCTTTACAAATACAGCTCCTTCTAGATGTCTTTCACTACTTCAGTTCTGTAACATTTCACATAATTAAATAACCACCTCTTCATTATGGGAACATACATAACATTTTCTATGCTATAAACATTTTCACAGGACATATGTGGCAATAAACAGCTTAACTGTTCTATTCACGCTCATGATTAATGTGACTTTCGGAGCACAGAGATATCTAAAAGGCTTGAAAAATCTTATACATCCTTCTTATTATGGATTTTATCATGAATCTTTGATTTGCATTATATGGCACATGACCTAAGCATGCAGGTTGAAAGTTATAAAACTAAAAACAAATCAGAAGGTATAGGGATTTCTTTATAAGAACTTTAATTCCAGCATTGGGCACTCATTGACATCAAGCCATTGAATAGGCATCACCATCTTTGGAGTTCAGCACACTGAGTTATCCAAATAAATGGCAATTAAGATCATTATGTGAGGCAACTATTAATAAACTAGTAAACAAAATAAACAAAACAAACAAACAAAATCTATTCTGTAAGCATGAGACAAGACTCCCTGGTAGGGAAAATATAAGAAACTCTACATGAAATCTTTGGGGTGGAAATCTGCCTTTATTTGCTAGATAATTACATTTCTCATGTACATGTTTATCACTTATTCATTATTCATATTTTTAAAGTATAGAAGTATAAATGGAAAAAATCACATACGGTGCAGAAGATAAATCTTTTCTACAGATTTAAGCACTGTCATCTTATGGAAAGCAGAGAACTTGTATGAAATTATTGTAAGAAATAATTAAAGGTATGACACAATTTAAAGAAATTGGACAGGACGCTAAAAAGCATTTCATAACACTTAGGTTAATTAAATTGTAATATAATTTTCCAAAGGAAGTGATTATATTTTATTAAAGTACCAAGGGAGGCAAGGAAGGAAGATGTGGTATATGTGTATACCTACAAAATAGTATTCCTCTGCTTGAGTTTCTAGGCTACATCTATACAGACTTTTGGGGAGAGACAGGAACTAGCTGCTCAAGTTTACAGAACTGAGCTTTTCCCCATCTTCTACTAACTAACAGCTAGTGAGCATTCAGTCCATGGGACCAATCTTGAGCTACTCCAGAGTGAATCCCTCTAGAGCACATATAACTAGACACTGGGTGCTCAGCACCATCTATTGTGCTATCAACACTGTTGATGTAAACTTAGCCACCGATGGCCACCTATCAAAGCCAAAACTAAAAAAATGGCATAGGTAAGCTTGCATTCTGCACTGTGAAAACACAACCAAATAGTTTCTGGTTATTGTCAGGTTTAAACTCATTTGCATCAGCCTCAACTATTGACAGAGTCAGCTCACAACCATCTGCAAAAGGTTATGTGGAATTTCTGTTAGCAGAGTTTAAGATATTACCTTAAAGGCTGTAGCTGCAGAAGTCAGCCAGCTGCAGTGGGCTTTCCCAACTATGATGCCTCATCCCCACAGACTTCCCTGGCTGTGATGCTGTGAGATGAATGGCATTTCCAAGAGACAGTGAACTCAAAGCCGGCACAGCCTCACAACTGTTCAGTCACTCCAGCACAGTGCTCCAGACTGCCTGGTAAGCTCAGACAACCTCCACAGTTTCATGTTATCCAATTTAGAGAAACCTTCAGTGATGGCTGTGAACATATTCGCACTGCAAAACAATATTACAGCACTCATAATAAGAAGCTTACTTAAGTTTTAAACTCAGCATTCGTAACTATAAACTTTACCAAAATATAAAGAATACCCTGAAAAATAAGAATTTCTCATTGTCCAGACACATGCAGCAGCTGCCTACCCTTCACAGTACTTTACTATATTCACATCTATTTCAAAACAGTTTGGAGGGAATCCAAAGAGCTACCAGATGCTGTTTGCTGTTCCCCAAAGAGAACCACAGATTATATCATAATAACAGATTGCAAATCAGAATTAAAAGGGATACATCATAAATCCCTTTTTTATGGCTCCACTCTGTGCTTTGAGGTTTCTAAATATGATTTTTGTATTTTTTAATATGTGCTTGTATTTTCTTTTGCTTTCTACAGCTGGTTTCTTTGGCTACCATTTATACTGCCCAAATTGCAAACAGAACATTCTTCCTCATACTAACCTCTGCAGCACTGCTTGCTGAGAGCATATTTTAATTTAGGTTTCCAATACTTGCACAGAGAAGTGTGCAAGGCTTCTTGCATCCATAACAGCAGAAAATGCCAGTACGCACTCATGAGATGTGACATTAGACCCATGCAGGCCTAGCACAAGTCAAAAAGAAGATAATTCATCTCAGTCCCACTCCAAAAGATACAATGAACATTTCCATCTGATCCATAGAAAACTGTGTTTTGAGTAGGACAAATGGCTGTATTCCGACCATAACAGCAGAAAATCCTAAGCAGTGTGAGATCCATGCTTTGATCTACTAACACCACAAAGTAACACTTGGTATATTTTACTGGAAATATTTTTCCATTCATCATGTATCTTCTCATCAATGGAGAATTTAAAGAGAAATATACTAAAATTTTTCAAATTCCTGTCTACTTGGAGTTTTTTCCTAAATGACACAGAGGACCAGACTCTTTTGAGTGCCAAGATGATCCTCTTTTGGTGATTCACATCACCAAAACTGGTCTTTTCTCTCAATATTTACTTCTCCTCACTCCTCCTAGGTAAGTATACAGAAGCACTGAAATCATATCCAATACCACCCTATTCACTCAAAGCATCGAACAGCACCACTTCTGAAGCAGACACATTTGAAAAGCATCCACAACACTCTAGGAAGCTACTGGTCATTTTGCCTGTCCTCTGCAGTAACAGAAATAATGTTCCTCATCCTTAAAGGAGAATTTCTTACTTAAGAAGAGATCTCTTCTTTCGTTTGAATTGTGACCCACTGCTCTCCTGAAAGTAAGATATAGGTAGTCAAAACCACTTTATCATTTCTGATCTTATTCAGTATCTCTGTTCGCAGAAGAAAAGGTACATAATTAGCAAATAGCACAACTTCAGCACCTCACACTTCAGGAGGGCTGTGATGTTGCTCTACAATTATTTCACATACTAGCTTCTGTAAGGCTGATGTGATAATAACACACTTTCCAATTCACCAGCAGTAATAGGAGCACTGAATTCTCTGCACAGCGAAATCACAAATGAAACAAAGGAAACCTATGAATTTATGAAGATCAGTGAAGCCTCGCATTTAACTTAGATGTAACTTAATTTTTTTAGATGTTAATATTAGAAGACAGTACTTCACAATAGCTATTCTGCCACCCACAGAATAAGTGCAGATAAATTGGAAAAGGACCAAACTTTTAATAAACCACCCCATTAAGTACTCAAAGAACTCTCATGTATTTACGTTACAGCTTTCTTTCCACTTTCTTTGCATCAGAGAACACATGGAAGACTTACATTTAAATTTATCAGCAAATTGCAAAGCTGACAGAAAAATAAAACTGAAGAGTAAAGCAAAAAAATTCTTTGCAACCTTCAGTGCCATAATCCATTCCCCTTCCTGCAACTGCTAATGCTGCACCATATCTCTTCTTGCTTTTTCTCCTCCTTGTCTGTTCTAACTCAATTTCTAATTTTGAATCAATTCAACATGACAGTTCCAAAAATTGCTTTCTTTTGTCATTCTATATATTATTACTTTACTGCAGTTTTCTACTGCATTACACACTATTCTCTATATTATGCCTTCCCCACATTTTGTATAAAAAGTATTTGGCCTTCATATTCAAAGTTTTCCATGACATCAAACTGAGCTTCATCCAAGTCTCCGATTAACTCTTGCTCTGAAATTTCCCTAAAACCTTACTTATAGTTCTAGCGTTTCACGATATCTTTATATCTTGTTTTGGGGAGACAGGACTGTGGGAGTTTGGGTCGCTTTTTTCTGGGTGGTGTGGCTTTTTGATGTTATTAACTTTACCATTATATACTGCATTAAAGCAAATATGCTTTTTCACTACAAATATTTCCAGCATACTCATTTAAAAAAAACAACCAAATATACAAAAACCCCACAAAACTCCCCTAACATTAGTATCAAGAGATTTGAAAGTTATTTAGTTTGTCAATTCAAGTGAAACATAGAGATTTCTCAAATCCATTAACCTGTCATTTCCAAATTATAAGAATATGTTTCTTCCAAAATGTCAAATGTGCCTTTTGCGCAAGTGCATCATATATTCTTGGAAAACAATGAGCCAGATCTGGGGTTAAGACAGAGCGGTAGTATTAATAGAATGCTGATACATATAAAGGGATAAGTGATAGGGTAACAGACTTGCCTTTTATAAAAATAAATGTGAGATGATATTTGCTAATTGAAATTTCTATAGTGTGATAGAAAAATCACAGTACAAATCCTTTTGCTTTATCACAAATGCTATAATATTGTGACAGGAAAAGTCTATGGCAGATTTCTAGCAAAAATAGCACATTAGCTCCTTATGGTTGGTTACTTTTTTCAGCATTTTCCTTCAAATATGTTACTAGGGCTGCCAGTTGTCATGACATATTATTTATGAGGCATATGTCTTTTGTTAAGCACTGTTCTTTTTATTGATTTTTTTGACAGGTTTTACTTACTGCCAGATAATATACTAGAACATTTTACTGGCATTGGTCATATTAGAACTGTAAATTAAAACATTGTGATAAGGAACTGGAGCATACTAACTCAAACTATAACTGTTAAGAGAACAGGAAAGTTATGATATGTGATTTATTAGGAAAAGAAAACTTTCTGTATTACAAAACACAGCTACTATTTGTGACAAGACATGCCAAAATAATAACATCAAAATGATTCATCTTCATCAAAAGGTTCTCATAAAACAGTGTAGGATAGCACTAATTATATCACTATTACACAATTTTTTGTTTCATTGCTCCCAATACTTCAACTTTATGCATATTTACTTAACAGGATAGTAAGAACCTATAGATATAAAAGAGGCAATTTTTTTTTTATCTTTTCTGCTTTATTTAATTACCTACACTACAAGCAGAGTAATATATATCCAGGTGGAGTACTGTTAGCTGCTGACTTGCAGCTGTATGCAATTACCTTGTGCCATCTGAAAATAGTGCTCCGTCAGACTGAGCTAGCTTGAGTATCTGCTCTGTTGTGTTATGCAAACCTAAACAACTTTTACTAAGAAGATTTTCCTTTTTTAGAGAATGAACAGGACATGCTATTAACACATTAAGTATCTGTTAGAAATCTCTACATCAAATCAACATACCAAGAATTCACTGGTGGATGTTTTATCTAATAACTTCACTAATACGAGTGATATCATATGAAGAACAATAGCAATTAATGCATGCAAATTAATATACAAGGTCTAATAAAGACAATATAAGCCACGAGGAAATCTGTAAAGCCATGACATCACTGATGACCCAGGTCAGCTCAAATTCAAGGTAGAACAGGTATGCCTAACTAATCTGGCAGTCATACATTCTGACTGCAGTACAGAGATACCCACAACAGTCAGAAAAGCCTAGGTGATATTTTAAATGTTTTCATAAAGGTATTATCCTTATCCACTCAAAAAAAAACCCCAAACAAACAAACAACAACGACAAAAGGTAGACTTTTCTAGTATTGTAGTTCCGCTTAATTGTAATTCTACATATTTTCTCCTTTATTTTTTTATATTTAAAACCTTTGAGTCTGGTGGATACAATTAGGCCAGAATTAATTAGATGGAAGAACTGAAGGGATAATAAATCTCTTCACAGTTCTAATGCAATTACTCCAATTTAGGAAACAGTCTAAGCAGAAGGTTAAGCTAGCTCAAATTCAATCAAATTCAATTTAGGAAGTCCTACAAGGCCATAAACTGGCTCAATCTCAAGACATTTATTCTGTCTTTTGGAAGCTCAGTATTGCTTAACAGCTTTTCCTAGCCTGGAAACTGAACTCACCTCAGAGATTTGCATGATGAGCTCATTCACTTGCATATATATGTCTATGTTGCATGTATATGACCTTGATGTGTTCAGCAAACAAACATCTACCAAGCAGAAAATTACCTATAAGTATTACATCAAATTAAAGACTTTCTGAAAACATTTAATTTCAATTCATGTAACCATCATGCAATTTTAAGGCAAATCATCAAAATGCCCACCAACGCTAGCTAGCATTGGCAACAGCTGCACAACTCCCAGGATGAGTCCTCTGGTTGCAACTTGGCCGTTGCTATTTATGGGGTCTCAGGAGAGACACTTACCTTCAGGAAGTTAATATTTATGACTGTGTTGCTACCTCTACATATCTTGCAGAGACTGCCTTTGAAAGAAAATTGGAATGTGGGGGTGGCAGATGGCAGACCCATCAGGCTTTGTACGATATATCTTGGTAACACCCACGAATTTGTAGATTGATGAGTTCTTTTAAACAGCCTCTTTCAGTCTATTTCTGGTCTTCCTCCATCCAATTACCCCAACACCTTTGTGAAGTTCTCTCGTGATTTCTTGATGTGAGGCCTGTTTTCATACCTTCTCTGTAATCATAAGCATTTTTTTCCCTACTCCTCCACAAGAAGTGTGGAGTTATGGAAATTCCAGAGACCAAAGTGGGCCCTTTCACTGAAAATTACAGACTCTCCCAAATTGCCATAACTGGGCCAACTTTTCATATATATTCCGATTTCCTGCTTTGATACCTACCTTAGCATGAAGATAAATTATTAGTAATTATTAATCAAGCTCCCGGCTTATTCAAAGGAGATCAATAAACTTCTCCAGAGGACAATTCAGCACCTTAAATTAGGCTTCTGCTCAAGAATTACTCTCTGGAGAAGCCATGTTCTCTCATACACTTTGAGGAGATCCTAAGGAGATTAGTGAGGTAATTTAGCCTGCTAAATTAGATACTAACAGTCATGCTATATTGATATCTTCTCCTAAGTCTGAATATAGTGCAACTCCACTTACATATTTCAAATGCGAGTTGGTTGTGTTGCTCATCTGCATTTAAACTGTTCTCCAAGGCAAATAAAATTGTACATGCATTACCTTTACATGGACATCTTGCTAAACATAATGATTATTATTAATATTTCTTACAGTATCGCTACTTTAAAAATGGGTAATCCATAGTAATCTCATGTATCATGTGTGGTGACATGCTCAACGATTAAAATTTTCTTAGGACTGAAAAAAAGATAAAAGACCTGAATAAATGTTCTTACTTGATACTCATTCAACTGATTCACAGGTAGTGCAGTTATCTACAGAATTTATGATTCTATGATCATTATGAATTAAAAATATGAATTAAAAACAAGTAAAGGCTATTCTTCAAAAATGGAAGAATACAAGCTACAAGTTTCCTCAAGCCAAAACTTTAGTGGGTCTTGATAAGAGTATCTGAATATACAGACAATCTGTAATGCTATACAATGACCTGAACTCCACTTATCTAACCTCAAGAATAGAGAAAAGAGAAAGAAAATGTGTGTGCAAGAAAGAAACTACTTGAACAGGCACTAAAAACAATTAGCAAAAAAGAGTTGTATAATTAGATCTAAAATATTTCCTATCTACTGCCTACAGGTTCTTGGTAAACCACAAATCCATAATTAATTCATAAAAATATTTTTTTATAATAAAAGTTACATCATCAGACATGTGACCCCAGGTTTACACATACCCTGTCCCAGACAAGAACAGAACTACTGGCAATAAACTGAATTCACTTTCTGAGGCCTCGTTCCTGCAATGTCAAAAACCATGAGAGAAGCACAGGTGCAATTACCTCGGAAAATGAGGCTGCCTCTTTATCCTTGGCCATCTCTCTCCCTGCTGCAGCTGTGTCATTATTCTAAAATGGTATGTCAGTTTTTCAATTTACATCCTGATCTTGGCCATAAAATGTTTCAAAGCCCATCTAAGGATGCATATGATTTATTGCCCTACTGTAATCTATGTCACATTAAATTAAGTTGTAATATAATTCATTACTTTTTTAAGACTAAATACTTCTTCATATATTATTCTATTGGAAATAACAGAAATAATTGAATCTTTGACATAAACTCTATGAGAAACATGAATATGGGGATTCATGTGTATTCCTTACCCTTGGCAAACTATAGAGAGAGATCTAATTTTATATTTACTTTCTGTCCTGTGTAGTGTGTGAGACATAATATGTGATAGGACAAGGATGAATGGTTTTAAACTAAATGAGAGGAGATTTAGGTTTAGATATTAGGAGGAAATTCTGCACTCACAGAATAGTGAGGCACTGGAACAGGTTGTCCAGAGAAGCTGTGGATGCCCCATCGCTGGACTAGATCAAGGCCAGGTTGGATGGGGCCCCAGGCAGCTGATCTAGTAGGTGGCATCTCTGCCCACGGCAAGGGTTTGAAACTAGATGACCTTTAAGGTTGCTTCCAACCCAAACCATTCTACGATGATTCTATAATATAAGGAGAGTTGTTACCTTCCCGTGTTTTGAAAGAGAAAAAAATAAAATTGTCAGTTAGAAACCAATTATGCATTAATAATGCACCATAATCACATAATGCTTTATTATTATACAGAAAATAAAGTAAATATTCCGAAGTTTTTCCATAGCTTATCATTTCTTCTCCAAGTTCATGTTGCAATATCATAACTGTCAATTAATGATCCAAGGAAAAATATCTAATACAACAAAAATACAGAAATTGCGTCCTCTGCATACTGTCTCATAGCATTTCACAATACAATTAACCTGTTATTGGCACAATGTTAGGCCATTGTTCAGTTTTGTATGCCTCAATCACTATTTTGCTATATAGATGACTTCAACTGGAATATATTTGGGTCTTGCCAGTTCCTTAAACAACCGCTGTTATTTAGGACATTTGTCTTGGTAAGGCTGAGAAAAAGATCAAGAATTGAATGTGTGTACTAGAATAGCACTTCTTACCAGGACTCCTGTCTAGTGATGACACTAGAGCTAAATAGCCTTATGATTACGTTAATGGACTTCTATTTCCTCCATAACGAGTTAAACAATTCTATCTGTTTCTACTGTATTTGTATGTCACTGATTGCTGGCAAGAGAGCCTAAATTATATTCTTGAACAGACTCAAGAGCTCTCTTACACTGTACTGAAGAACAAACAGAGTAACATGAAACAGGTGGCTACACTGCCATGCATCTAATCCAGCTCCAATACACAGTGCAGCTGAAGAGAAGAGCACACAGAAGGTAACACTGATTCAATTTCAAGTGTCAATGGAGAGTGGTAGCAGGAGCTCTTATTAAAACATTCGGCCCACAAAATCACTGCTGCTTGGAACACCTCTGTATATGCTGTGCTGCTGACACCCTCACCCTAATTAGACTGCCTACTTCAGGATGTCAGCAGCAGCATTGCTTCCTTTCCCCTCTACAGTGAGAGTTTCTATTAATAGGAAGGATTATGAAGGCCTTATAAGAGATAAAACATTTTGCAAATCCAACCTTAGTACTCTATGTCTTTCTAAGAACCTAAGAAATGCTTGCATAACCAAAACCACAGCCGCAGAAATCAAAAATTGCTACATTTATGGTAATACATACAGCCACAATCATGTGTCACATAACCACAGAAAGCAGCAATCCCTGAATTCCAAAAATACTATAAAAGAACATCTGAAAAATGCACAGCATTAATGCAAAGATGATAAAAAGTAAGATTACGTCTTAACCAGCACTCTGCTAAATAGGAAGAAAGTGGAGTAAGAAAGGATTAGGTGAAACCACAATTTTTTTAAGAGAAAATACTCTAAAGCGGTTAACATGTTGACTACAGATATAATATTACTGAATGAATAATGAATAATAATACAGATATAATATTACTGAATAATACGACAGTAATTTGAGTGAGACTTTATCAAGATATATTTGGAGAGGAAAAGCTCTCAGAAAAAAATATAAACTACAGAAAATACTGACTAGGTAATAGTACTGCAGGAAAAGCTATGAGAAAAATACTGAATGTGAACAGAATTACAAAACTAGCAGAATATGCTGGAAATTGTACATAGAGAGACTGTACAGAGAGTTTTAATGGGGCAATTATCTTTCTGAAGTATAGATATACATGAACACATAATGCAGTAAATATGCTGCTGATATTGTCTATAGTTAGAATAGTGGTAACAAGAATGAAGAACAGTAAAGAGTTATTCTGCTATGCTAAAGCAACAAGTGACAAAAATTAGAAGGTATACTGTATAAAGGAACAGGTAGGGGAGATTAGTTAATATACACTCATAAAAATACTATTGAAAAAGTATAGTAACTTATAAATACGTAAGGAGAGCTAATGAAAACTATGAAAATGTATATACAAAGTAGTTATTGTCAGAACGTCAAGAAATGGACACTGAAGTATGAAAAAAAAAGCCTAAAGAAATGCAAGCATATTTAGTGAGGCTAATTGGCTTGTTTTGCTGAAAGTAAGGCAACAGGGTCACCATCTTGGAAAGTGTTCACAAAAGACCTGGAGAAAGGTAGAGGGGAAGTCTAATGAGTATTCTGTAGAGAGTAATAAATAACTTCAAAGCCATTAGAATGGAATCATTGACCCAGACTCCTTCCAACCCCATCATCCACAAACGCAAGTATAGTATGGAGGATGCAACTATCAAGAAAAAAAGGGCTATTCAAAGACATGTGAAGCTGTCAGAAACACAGAGGAAAACAATACATGGAAAAGAACAAAAGACAGGGTCAGTCCTGGTTCTACAGAGTGCACTAGTATGACAAAATGACAGGCAGTACACCAAGAAAAGAGCACAGTAACATTAATCAATGTTTTCATTAACAAGAGAGAAGGGAAAAATTTCTATCTAGAAATAAATGTAAATACCTATGCTGAATCTTTTAATTGAATTATAGTAATATTCACAGCCAAATGTCTCTTACTATTTAAAGAAAATGAGGAATTGGTTTGGAGGTTAGCTGGACTCTGAGTCTGTCCTTAATAAATTTTCTGACACTGCTCAGAAACCTAAGAACTTTAAACAGATAAAACAGAAATTATGAATGCTACTAAGAACTTTAAGCTATGTACAAATGATAAAAAAGAACCGAAAGACCACCTACAAAATGAAAAAAAACCACATGCATTTTCTTGTACTGGTCATACAGACAAAGAAATGGCAACCACAAAAAGCATAACTTCCCACAGCTTACATAACTTAAAAACAAGTAATGGAAATAACCCAATAACAACTGCTGTGGCATGCAAAGCAATGTTCTAGATCAAGAATATTTAGGGTTTTTCTTAGTTACATTTACCAATGGTAACAAATTTTACATCTAATGAATCAGTTCGCTAATCAAGACAAGTGGTTTTGAAGTGGATTTATAAGGGAGTAGTGCATGAAATGACAACACTGACAGAGCACGAATCACATGGAAATTGCATTTCTCAGACTTAGGAAGGTTATTACAGACTGTGCTATCTTTACTATCCGAGTCTAAGCGAACTTAACAGTATAGCAACAACTTCAGCAGTGGAAATAATACAACCCCTTGGGGTTTTTGTTTGGTTGGCTTTTAATTACTTTCACAGTCCACTCACCTCAAGCATTTTCTATAAAACTAAGTCAGATCATAGAAAGATAATCACTTTCATAGATAGCATGAAATAAAAGGTTTATTTTACATCCAGCCTCTGAAATTTCAGCCCGTTTCCATAAGCTCACAATATAACTGGATGAGAGATTACAATTACTCCTGAAAACATCTCACAAGCATAATTAGAAATTTAAATAATTAACTGCACAGCTAATATTAGTAGTAATTGTCTTGTATTTTTCAAGTACTGATTTAACTTTTCAACAGATGTTTTCAAGCTACAATTTAAACTTCTTTGGAAAAGTCAATTTAACGTAGGTCAAAGAGCACTACAAAATTATCTGGTAAAAATGATTTATACCAAAATAAGTATTTTTATGGTCCTCAAATGTCAGAAGTTGAAAAGTAATTTTTAAAAACTGTCTTTGTAAAGTCTAATTTATACAGTTTTACCAGTTTCATCATTGCAATTTAGGCTTTCCTACTATTCCTATTCTTCTCTCAGAGCTCCTCTGCTAGTCAAGAAGTATCAACAACCGCTTAAGATTTTGAAAATCTTCCTACTTGATGGGATAGAAATTCAATGCAGAACAATAGCAAACAATTTTTAAAAAAATCCCTAACAGTGATAACATGATTCCTTGAATAATAAAACAAGAGCAAGAAAATAATGACATTCGGTACAGAAAAAAATAAAATATGATGAGTGTACAAAGATGATGTTCCAGGTAAAAATGGTATTGTTTCCTTGTGTATTTGGCATCAAGTTGAGAGACAATTTCAGAGTAGACGCAGGGACAAAACAGATGCTCTTGGTTCTCACAAACATATTTCTAGATTTTTATGCTTACACAAATATACTGTTGAAAACTCCAGAGTGAAGTTACTACTTATATTTTGTAGCAGAACAGCCATGACTCTTGTCCTTTATTGAGTGCCATTCATTTTGATACTTATTTATACTTTTCTTACTCCACTGAGTAATTGTTTTATTAGTTTTCTAACCAAAATGGACTTTTTTTATATTTAAATCAGCAGAAGTCTTATATTTAGTCATCCAGATTTTGATTTATTGCAAATGTTCTCTCAGTTTTCAGAATTACAGTAAATTACTTGTAGAGGGAGTGTTTGTTTTGTTTTGTTTTTTAATTATCAACAACACTAAATCTGGGTATCAGTTTTCAGTAAATCATCAAATGAAGGGAAGAGGCACCAAGGAATCTATCATGTTGGAAGCTCAGCATCTTTCAGTTCTGCCCAAAACAAACAAAAATCTCCTTAAATTTGCTGGGAATCAGTTATGTGTATAACTCTGTCATGGTTTAAACCCAATGAGCAACTAAGCACCATGTAGACTCTCGTTCAATCCCAACCCTGTTGGGATGTGGGAGAGAATCAAAGGGTAAAAGTGAGAAATGCTCATGGGTTGAAATAAGAACAATTTAATAATTGAAATTATGTTAACAGTAAGGCTGATGATAATAATCAAAATTTAAATAGAAAGGAAAACAATAAAGAGAGAAAAAGAAAACTCAAGACGTACATGAAAAACACTTGCTCACCACCAACTGACCAATGAACAATGCCACATGGTCTGCGATAAATCTTTGGCCATTTGGGATCCGCTGTCCTGGCTGTGTCCCCTCCCAGCTCCTTGTGCACTACCAGCCTTCTGGCTCACACATTGGGGTGAGAGGCAGAAGGCCTTGACTCTGTGAAAACACTGCCCAGCAATAATTAAAATATTCTTGAATTATCAACACTGTTTCCAGCATAAATCCAAAACACAGTTCCATACTAGCTACTAGGAAGAAAATTAACTCTAGCCTAGATGAAAACAGCAAAGCTGGAAAATATACTTTTCCAAACTAACTGAATTTATCTGCCTGTTTCCCTTTTATAACTGTTCAAATGCTTATACTTAGACAAAGAATAATACTTTATTATTTATGGTTAAAAGCTAAAAAATTTGATAAAAGAACTGACTGGGCAGTGACTGAGTTGAAGCACAAGAGAAATTCTCAATACAGCTGAATTCATGCATTTTTTTGGTATATCTAAGTCATTCACATATAATTCTTTCCGAAACCTGACATTTGTATAAACCTATCAGGTTACTGAATTCAGAAACCAGAAATGAAAAGGTATGTTTTACAAAAAGTAATATTGCTGATCCTACAAATCAAAAGGTAATTATTTGCCTCTCTTTTCAATCACAGAGACGGCAAATAAACAAAACTTTCTGAAATAAACAAAAAATCATTTGTATTATTTTTATATTTGAAATACCATTTCAAACGAATGCTTTTTGTCATTGTGGATCACAGGCTTTGTCTGTTCTCTCATTAAGCTAAAAACACAGATTCACAAGTGAGGACAGAACAAGGTCTTTCCCTCTCTTCGACTTTAGTCCAGCTCCTTCCCACAAGCAAACTAAATAGTAAAGCATTTCAAAGGTAGTAGGAGCTGCCAGAACCAAAGTTCATGTTAAAGAAAGATTCACAAAAGAAGATTTCTATTGGAGCAGTGAAACAATAGTTCATAGAAATTACAGTTCTTGTACAGTTTGTACTGTACATTGACTTGCTTGTCCCATTGCCTGTTCAAAAGTAAAGAAAGATACAGAACAAATATTGGCCCTTTATTTCCAAAGATAAACTAAAAGCCGCACAGAAAACAGAATAGAACAGAAAGAACAGCTTTTTCTGTGTGCAACAGCTATTTTTTGAAAGAAGCTGGGCCTTCTTCAGACTGATACAATTCCTCTGTATATGATTTTTTTTGAGGAGTGCATATGCCAATGCTTAATAGCTCCATCTAATCATTACGATATGTAAGATTTTCTGATTTGCCAAAACTAAGAGAGAAAAGCATTTGTAATAATTACTTTAAAACAATACAAACTCAATTTCTTTCTCCTTCCTTTATAAGATTATTCTTGAAGAGGATTCTATAAAGGATTAATACGGGAAATTTAAATGGAGATTTTCTGTCCTCCTTTTCCAACAGGATCAACATTCAAAACAACAAAAGACAAAAACGTGCTCAAAAGCTGCATGTCATACCTTTAGCTTTGGACAAGTGAATTAAGGTACAGAGGGATACCAAATATATGATTAATAGATTTTCCTGAACTCCTAGCAATGAATGTGGGTAGAGAGCACTATTTCTTACCGTCTGTATTTTTAATATGCATTAATAGTTTAGTAGTTTTAGTGTCAGATGTCAGTGCCTCCACTTGACACTCACTTAGTGAGATGTAAATTATTACATCAAAATGTCAGAAAGACTTTAATTTGGGATTGAGAGATTAATTGTTGTCTTTCTTCATCAGACATCTAAATCTTATGGTCAAACAAATAGCTCAGCTGTCAGACATGCTCAGAAAACAGTAATAAAGAAGAGCATAAATTCTAGCTCTAACTTAAAAGTTATGGATACATAAATTTCTAAGACATCAAGAAACGTAGTAAGTAAATAAAGCACATCAGTTTCTGAATTCAAAACATCATATTCTTCTACTATGTGCTTTTTTCTGATAACCAACAAGCACACGTTTTTCCTCCTGATGCTTTAACCAGTCTGCTTACCTTTTTTCTTCTACTAAGAGACATCAGTTACCAACTTCTTTATACTAATCATACTATATTAATACAATACAACCTAATTGAAAGTAATATATTGAATAATGTGACTGCATAATTTAAAGTATTTCCAAATTGGTTTAAACCTTCTAGTATTTAAAATATTTAATGTCATAACTTCCAGCCTAGCACATTTTCAAAATGAGTTGCTGCTGATGCCACCAGCAGTGAAGCATGTAGCACCCCTACGTATCTGGGTCTAAATTTTCTATATCTGACTATAACTCTTCAGCAAAAAACTCAGTTGTGACTGATAACTTTATTTTATAGAATTGGACAACCAGTGCAAGTCTTCCATTGCAGACTAGGGATAGAGGGTAAGGAGATTTCAATTTTCAAGTTCAATCAGGAATTAACTTTGAATGATTTTTTTCTCCTGCCGATAACAGAGATGATACCTTCTAGGTGCATTTTCTGTGTGAGCAGGATTCACAGAGAACCTGGCTACATTTCAGAACGTCGACAATTCCTTACCTTGGAGCCATTACAGAAGTGTACATACAGACCCTCCCAAAAAGGCAATGCTCAGGAGAAAACATATAATGCAAAACTTGGCTTTAAAAGCAGGAAGAATGTACTTCCTTGTTTTTAGCTCATGAGAAACACCTTGAGGTTAGCATAGTATGGATTACAGGTTTTTAATGCAGTGCTGTGAAAAGCATGCAGTAAGAATGAATAAAAGAGAATGTTCCTTAGCACTAATTATCCTCTAATTTTTAGAATGTAATTACATCAAAAAAGATTGCAGTACTTATAATTACATAGTTTGTACCCAGAACAAATTTAAACCCCATGCTGCTCCAAATTTTTTCCATTATTTTCATTAATTTTTTCATATTCATTTCACACTTACAGTCATCACACTGAACTGCTNNNAGTCATCACACTGAACTGCTTTCTAGCGGTGAGTGGTGTACACTTCAGACACCAAGGCTTTTTTTTGCTGTTGAACTAATAATTTAAAAATGACCAGTCAAATCTTCAGTAAACTTTCACTTTGTGCAGGGCAGTGAGGCTCCAATCAAAAATGCTGTAGGTAATGAAGAATCTTATAAATATTTAACCTGTACTTTCAAAATCTCTAGAAAAGCTGCTTAAAAATTACCCTGTAAAAAAGAAGCAACTTTGTGTATTACTATTTGTGGAATTAAACTTCTGAAATTAAAATCCGAAGTTGAAATTTCCTGCTCTTACTGCCTGCAGAGTTTACAGATTTAGCTTATTGCTAGTCTGCACTGTTTTCCAAAAGGTTGGTTAAAAAACAAGGGCTGATAAACCTGACAGGGAAAAAAGAAGCTCGGGAGAGTCTTCAAAATATATCAAGGGTTAACTGTTATATATAAGATGCTAATATATAAAATACAGATTGTATCTCCATTTCCATTTGACAGCAGTGGGTTATGCAGCAGCTGGAGGACAGGATCAGAGCTCTCCCTTCTAGCAGCAAAGAGGATAAAAGAAGATTATTTTGTATCATCCTAATTCTTTTGGATTTTGATTTTTACCTTCAACATATTCAGAAATACACTTGAGAAAAACAGATGGGGTTGAAATTAATCGGTATGAAACTCTATGACAGTATTTATTGTAACATGATTAGCCAAGGCCATGTCCAGCTCGCCTGTCGCAGAGTGCCACTGAGGGTAAGATTGCCTTACCATTCTGACCAGGGAGTGGTAAGGGTGTCAAAGAGAAAAAAAGGAAACCACCACCAGTATGTTTAGGGAGACTGAAGTGGCAAGTACTCCTGAGACTGGAACTCAAACCAGGCTGGGAGCCCAAAACCCCACATTTCAATCTACGCTATGTAGTGATATAATTAGCTCCACATTGTAGGATAAGTTAATGTAGGTAATCGGCATGTAACTGAATCTTACAAAAAAAAAAAAAAAAAGGCAAACCTTTTGAAAAATAACATAATCTTTAGCAAAAATGCCTGTTTGCAAGAACTAATGCAACTTTAATCATGCAACACATGAGTAAGCAGAAGCTTTTAAACTCAATTTGAAAAGTGTAGTCAGTTTGCAATATTCATACATAATACAGAAATCAACTAGTTAAAATTAACTGTACAGGTGACAGGTAGTGTTGAATAAGAACAAATAAATGTGTATCATGATGGTTTTATTCTAAAGTACCAAGGACATTTCAAAATCATTTTGAAGATCCTGAAGAGATTTATTTGATTCTCATTTGAGGTTAGTGAGTAAAGTTTTGTAAAGTCTCTTTTACATAAAGAAACAGAATTATCTGTGACCTCAACACTTCTTTTAAATCAATCCAAACTTTACCACCCAAGTACAAAAAATTCAAACCAAACCAAACAAAAAAACTCAAAACCCAAATACATAGGACTTTTTTTAATCAAATCAGAATTCATAGCAGGCAGTGCACAACTGTAAATGGATACAAGGGATGAGGAATTCTGCTGGCTAGAGTCACTCCCAGTGCCAACAGGGTAATTTTGTCATACACTGTCATGTTAGGAAAAAACTCTTGGCTAGACTCCATCCCTCTATTCAAACAGACAAAAACTTTAATTGCTGCGTTTTGTTCTGTTCATTTATTTTAAAAAATTATATGTGGTGTGTAGTTTTAGAGTTTCAGATAAAATTTCTGTAATATTCCTCAGGGCTTTATGCTTGAGAAAGGCTGAATTGTTTGACAGGCTTCATAAACTTGTGGCTTTGAAACAACCAAGTACTTTACATACAGCTACTCTACTAATGTTAGATTACTGTTTGCTTTTATATGCAATTATACTACTACTGCATCCCATAAACACACCAAAACTCAGTCAGGCACCAATAAATAATATTTCTGTAGGCAGATCTAAGACACAGTGTGCATCAGCTGTCAACAGCAATGTGATGTTATCACAATTTTCCTGCTCTTTTCCCTGCCATGTTCTCTCCAAATGTCTCTGCTAAACCTAATCGAATGTGTCCCGATTTAATTTAATCTGGGTTGCCCTCTATCAGTAACTTCACTGCCCTGCTCAGACCCTCTATTGATCTAAAGGCCTAGATACACAACCGATTTTACATCAAGAGATACATTGTAATGCTGGTTTGAGATATCACATGTTCCAGTCTTGACTAGAATTAAGTGTTTGTGAGATGGCAGAAGGAGGTTTTCTGTAGCCCCATAATGAGCAGGATTTGTACTTTTCCAAATCCCTAGCAATTTAGAAAACTTGGACATGAGGACTGATAAGAAGCAAAGTCTTTCACACATGCAAACTGAATGTGTCTAACCTCAAATGCCTCCTTGATCCAGATAAGAGGTATGTAGAAAAGGGTAATTCTAGGCATGTAGAAATAGGTAATTATAGAGCCAAAGTTAGACATGCATTTTTCCATTCCATGTAAAGCCGAAGGGAGGTGAATCACTCAACTACTAAAATTAAAATCCAGCTGTTCAAAATGCTTTATTTTCAGAAAATATATTATTAATTTTAACAAAAAGAAGAGTAATACTGTATGAACTTCCTTTACCAAGGAATTTACAAATTAATGAAAAACATAATTTCATTTCTGGTTATAAAACCTTCAGGCTTCAAGTTACAAATGAAAAAATATTCTATCCATTTATTCTTATGAAGTCAATATATACATTTTTTATGTAAGTCATTCAACAATTCGGTGTCCATCTCAGTTGCTTTCCTAACCAGTATTTTGAGATTTTGAATTTCTTTTCCAGATTATGGGATAAGGAGAAAAGCTAAATAAAATTCCACTCATACATCTTTTTTACACAATTGTTATTTGCCCAGTGGTGTGCACCTTCCTATTGCTCATATAATTAATGTCTACTGTATTTTAAGGAATGTTTTAGGCCACCATAATTGTTTAATATTGTTTATATACTATACCCCCATCGTCAGAGAAGACTACAGACTTGTCTTGTTTAAACAGACAAATTCAAATTAATCAAAAGCAAAGTCAAAAACCAAAACAAAACAAAAAAACCCCAAACATGCTAGATTCAAATGCAGCTGTCTCAGTGAATCTTTTTTACCAGAAAATCAATAGAAAGCTGCAGGGAACACAGCAACTGAAGAACAGCAGACGATGGGTCAGTCAATTAAACTGTGACAGCGAGCAGCAGACAGAGGACGGTAGGTTCTCTTTCCATGCCTAAGCTTTCAGTGTAATGATGTTGTGAAACACTGTCCCTAGTAAGGTTTTTACAATCATACAAAAACCATGAGTCATCTTCCCCCCTAAAATTCCCAGAGTGCAATTTCTACTGGAACCATTTAAAACAACAGCCTGTCTTCTGCCACTTTGGAAAAACAACACATCCTGGCAAAGACTGAGACCAAAATACTGGAGATGAATTTAGTATGCACCTAAGTAAAATCCTGACATTTAATAGCATATCTGATGAGGCAAAGAGAATATTAAAGTATTGACCTTTCCATTTAATTCTTCAGCATAATGACAGCATCTGGGCTTTATGATAGATTTCTAAATTATACTTCTACTCCTAACTTTTTTCTTGCATACATTTTTGTTTATTACTTATTGCTTAACTTTTGCCCTGCCAACAAATACAACCGCTTAATAATCATGATTAGTCTGGCTGAATTAACTAAAAATACAGATGCAAACAGTTAAGTAGGTAGGTAGTGGGGGTTTTGAGAATTTATCATTATTATCATTATTATTTATTATTATTAAGCTAGGATGTTAAGCAATGTTAGGATACAAATTGAAAGAAAGAAATTATGTCAGAATGTACTAGAAACCTTTTCATACTGAAGTAATTAAAAAGTAATCACGCAGGTACATGGCAAGAAAGAAGAGATGCTGTAAGATAACAGCGTATTAGATTTTTTCTATTTTCTACTTGTCGATTGCTATGAATTTAATTTGGTCACAGCCACATAAAAACATCTCTGCACGTAGGCAACAAGAGTGTTCTTCCAATAGGAATGATGCATCTTATACAGTAATGGGGATGTCTCAACAGTTTCAGGATAATCTGAAATAGCTAGGAAAGGCCAATGCAGGTTTTGGGGAACTCCAGTTAGAGAAGGAGGAAAAGACTAATTTGGATGACTCTGCCAGAGCTCCACAGCAATAAGTGGACATGGTAAAGCAATAAATAATCAAGGGTGAGCAGTGCCTGAGGAGGCTCTGAAGGGAAGGAAGACATCAGTGGGTGATGCAGTGAGGATCACAGATGGTTGAGGTGGAGATAACGACTGCAGAACTGGTGAAATAAGAGCCAAGAGATGTAGCTTTGAAAAGTCCATCAAGACTGAGGACGTCAATAAATAATTGAAATGGTATAGTACTTTTACAGACTCACAGCACATATTAACCTGTACTGCATCTTTCTAAAAAGGCACATATTTCAGATGGGGGAAGATTGTCACACAGGTGAAGTATATTGTATACAGGACTACTTCACGTTCAGAATTCAAAGTTCTCTGCTGAGTGTTTAGCAAACATCGTAAACTGAAACCTCCTTATTTTTGTGCTATTATGAATGAGTTTGACAACATTAAATTCAGCACACTGCAGACTGAAAGATGTTGGCTTGGATTTACATCTTCACCCCACTTCTCAAAGTCCATCTTCTCATCCTCATTGACTTCAGAGCTACTAATATTCTAGATACTTTCCAAGAACCCTTCCTGGTGCTGCCAAGAAACTGAGAAAGAAAATACTCAAACTGCAATTGTTTCTTCGCAATCTGCATTCTCAGGTCCATCCAGTTCTAACAAACTCATCATTATACAGAAGGTCAAAAACTGCTCCTGGTGAAGGCCGTACCTGATGACTTGTCTCACTGTAATGTTAATGCTTCATTCACTAGCATGAGTCATTATCTATCACTGCTTTTAATATATACAAACCATTGTCTAGGACCTGCCCATGGTATATTTTCCTAAAATTCCATGCTTCCTATGTGTTTCACTTCCTTATTCTTTACTAAAATTAGTACCATAATATATTATTACTGGTATGAAACAACACAAGAGTGACTCAAGAATAGCAACACATTAACTGCCTGTCCTTGAAAAAATCAAATCCTCTCTTTTCACAAGTTGCACTTCACTTTAAAGTACGCTAAAATTTAGGATCTGTTCAAAATCCTATAATGTTACACTTAAGCAAGCCTGTGGTGCAGTAGTATGAAGGCAGACAGAAGTTTGATGAAAAATTAGAGTCATATGGGAAATGTACATTACGGAAAATGTTACTCCTCTGAGTAACTGCTCTCAACTGCTCTTTTATATTTTTGTTCCACAGCTAACTGGTACAGGCATTTCCCCCTCCTCAATTCAAGATTATTGTAACTGATTCTAGATGCACTGAAATTGGTTCACAGTTAATTGAAAATGAGTAAAAGTCCAGTGCATTTTACACTACTTTCATGACTTTCATGATTTTCTAGTGTATACATCACATAACAGCAGCAAGTTCAACCTCTCTTCTTTTCACTTTTGTCGTGGTAGGCATGCATTTCTGCATGGCCTGGAGAGAGGAAACGCAGCTGGGATGAGCAGAGTGGCAAGTGCTGTACCTTTAGCCAATGGTGAAGCAGCGAGATAAGTTTCTACCAATTATGTTAGAATATGCAAACCTTCTGATGTGTATAAATGCCTATTCTGTAAACAATAAATTGTTACATATTTGGCACACAGCACGAGTGATGAATGTCGCCCCGTCCGTCCCGACTGTGACATTATGGTGACCCCCGACATGATGGGGGGTGGCCATAACATTATGGTGACCCCCGCTACGTGATAAGGGGCAACCGTGACATTATGGTGAGCCCAACAAGAAAAAGGACCACAGTGAAAAAGGCTGCGGATCAGCAGAGGGGACAGAGCCCGGTGAAGCATTCAGAGCCGGGATGATGCTGCGTTTGGCTCGAGCCAGAAGTTTTTGACACCTGGAACAGGTGAGCCACCGGGGACAAAAAATAAAATAGGAAGAAAAATGACCAGGCAGTCTGGGTGCAGCGGAAAGCCGAGAGCTCGCCTGTCGCCTCAGCTACAGAGCCAGAGCCAGAGCCAGGAAGCAGGAGGGAGGGGTTACCTGTGGTTCCCATTCTCATAGCTTTCCAGGAGCTGCTGCTGGACGAGTTTGCAAGCAGCGCCAGCCAAAACTGCAAAGACCCGCCCCGAAGTAGCAGGGGTGGTGCTTTCCATGCTGCCGAAGCCCATACATGTAACCAGATAGGAACAGAACAGTGCACACCCTACGTTTACTATATAATTGCGCAGATATGACAAGTGAAGCATTGCATACACTTCGCACCCCCACGCAAGAAGTTTTAAGAACTTCCGAGACAAACTCCCACAACTTTGGGACACAAGCTGAAACAGAACAATACCATGCTTTAAAAGTACAGACAGGACACTACTGCAAAGCCTGACGCCCGATCTGGTGAGCCATCCATGAAAAACAGCGGCGGAGATCAAATTTAGTAAGAATTATAAGCTTTAATAACTTCGGAAAGAAGAATTAAAAGTGCGCAACAGAAATATGGCGGTAG
>WEIV01021023.1:7817-52679 GCA_013390005.1 Calyptomena viridis
GGGAGATTGTGGGGGGGGAAGACACTGTTGGAGGCAACTAAGTGGGATCAAAGGAAGGGGGAGACCGGGGCAGTCCATTTACAAGCAAGGCTAATAGGGGGTAACTGGGGATAACAGAACTGTACATAAACTGAAATACAAATGGATATATAAACTTATAATATACACCACCACAATGGAATACATGGCTGAAACTACTGTAAGATTTTAATATTTTAAAATATAAAATCAGTGATACCGTATGATACCTTTCTCAGAGTTTTTTGAATGCTGATGCCACTAGAGTAGATGTTGTAGTAGAAATTTTTGGCAATTCTATGCCTTTAATTCCCAGTCTCATTTCCAAACTTTCCTTATCATAGCCAGTTCTGAGGCAGTAGATTGAAACTCCTAGTATAAACTGCGAGGAGGAAAGGGCTTTCCTTCATTTCATTCTCAAAAAACTAGTAAACATTAATATGAGAAATAAAGGAAAAAGTAGTCACCAAATTTTTAAACACAGGGCAGGGCATTTGATGCTGAAAGGTGGGAAGTCCATTTTATAGTATATCTAGAAACCTTCAGACAGCTTCCGCATTTGAGGTCATAAAATTTGAAATTCCAGCTCTCCATTAAGATTCGGGCTGCTTCCTACTTCTTTGCCTTTCGTCCAATGAAATCATAAATGCATGTCATGATTTAACATTACAATGAACTTCTCTTACTGGTAGCCTGGTTACCAACAAGGGGCTCTTGCTATAGTACTTCCCATAACGTGCAACTCAAATCTCAGTTACAACAATTTAAAGGTATTTCCGTTTTGTTCATCCCTGGTCCCTTTGGATCAGACTGTCACTTTTAACATTGCAATGAACTCTTTCCCCTGCCCCTGCTCAGGCTTGGACTTATCCACAGATTGCAATCTCTTAGGAGTGAAGACATATCTGTGAACCACATTTCTTCAGCCATATCCACCACCACTTTCAGGTGTAACTTCCACAGCATGGACTTATCCTTGGACCACAACCCCTTCAGCAGTACACTTGCTGCAGCACAGGTATAACCACAGACACTTTGAGGTGTGCCTGGACTTAATAAGGACCACAGATACTTTGAGGTATCCTACTCTTACATGGGCTTATCTACAGGTCATGGTCCCTTTAACTTGAGTTCCAGCCTGTCCAGTACAGCTGCATGAAAACAGCAGCGATGCCCTGGTCAGCTGCCAGCCCAGGCCCACTGCCATTTCTGTTGTCAAAATATTCCCCGGCACAGCAGATTGAGGTGATCAGCACTACAGCAAGCAGCAAAAGCCAAAAGCAGCCATTAACTAGCACTAGACTTGAATATACAGCCAAGCAAGCAAGCCCCATGGCAAGCGTGAGCTTGTCAATTAATAACTAAACAGCATTATCAGTTACAAATTTGATCTAATGCATTGCAATCAAATCTGCCATTCTCTCAAACCTGCTGGGCACTGAAAAGGACTGTGGCTTAACCCCACCTGGAAACTGTCTCATATACCCACTCACTCGCTCTCCTCTGGTGGGATGAGGAAGAGGATTTGAAGAGTAAAAGTGAGGAAATTCATGGTTTGAAATAAAAACAGTTTAATAGGTAAAGCAAAAGCTGCACACATAAGCAAAGAAACACAAGAAATTCATTCACCACTTCACATGGACAAGCAGGTGTTCAGCCATCCCCAGGACAGCAGGGCTCCATCATGCATAACAGGGACTTTGGAGTGATATAATTTGTCTTCCCAACATTCCCCCTTTCCTCCTTCTTCCCTCAGTTCTATATGCTGATACTGATGCTATATTGTGTGAGATATTCCTGTGGTCTGTTGGTGTCAGCTATTTCAGCTGTGTCCTCTCCCATCTTCTTGTGCCCCCTCACTCTGCTCACTGGTGGGGTGGGACGAGGGGCAGAAAATGCTTGTGCAAGA
The DNA here is from genome assembly GCA_013390005.1 of Calyptomena viridis. Lineage (NCBI taxonomy): Eukaryota > Metazoa > Chordata > Aves > Passeriformes > Eurylaimidae > Calyptomena > Calyptomena viridis. Next base: position 9,745 of record WEIV01021023.1, read on the forward strand.
ACTAGTCAACAGCAACTAAAATATCCCTGTATTATCAACACTGTTTTCAGCACAAATCCAAAACATAGGTCTATATAAACTACTGTGAAGAAAATTAACTCTCTTACTGCCAATACCAGCACAAAGACAGGCTGAATATCACCATGAAACGTGTCCTCCCTTCTTTTCCTCCAGTGTAGGGTAGCAGGTACCTCCAGAATAGGAAACTGCTCTTACGAGCCTTTGCGAACGACTGCCCTGTATGCTTTGGTTGCTTTTACTTTGAAGAGAGATAAGCAGGCTTATATTTCCTAGTATTTGTATACAGGCTGACGAGGTTAGCATGTACTACTGACCATAGCCTCTTACCTCTGGGAACTGAACTTATTCTGCCTCTGATGCAAATAGAGCATTTAACAGGCTGGAGTTGGGGTAGGAAAACTGATGGAGAAAGGAAAACTGGCAGAGGAATGGTAACAGGTAGAGGAAAGGACTCAGTAGCTTGGACTAGTCTTTCCATGTGTTTCTTGTTCACAGCTGGGGAGGCTAAATAACACCTTCTAGGGGGGAAATAAAAAAAAAAGGAAGCTGGTGCATCTGTGCTATGCTTTTTCATTTATTCATTCCTCACTCTCCCTCCCCACTTCCCGACAGGAAGGATGAAAGGACAAAACAGCTGGGACCATCACTTCTGTCCTGCGATTCGGCAAAACCAAACCACTCCCTTGATCTTAAACTACGTTTTGTATTTTATAAGTCTATGAGTTTATTTTATTGCCTTTGGCAATCACCAGCTCTATACCTGGGGTCCAGAGCAAAATCTGCAACAACTTGCAACTTTGGCTCCTGCAAAGTTTTGAAGATGCCTTCAGCTGTTCATCCTACACATTTACACAATATGGGGGGAGTATGGTAATACTGTGGAAGGATGAAGGAGGCAAATTATTGAATAGAAAAGGGTGAAAAAGATTCAAAACAAGTTCAAACCAGTTCGTGGGGGACAAAAAAATTTCTAACTTACGTGTACTGAATCTCTTTGAGATACTCAGAGACTTATATTTGGCTCTACTGACAATCTCTAATGCTTACTTAAGAAGAATTGGATTATTTCCTGTGTTTCCTAATGGTCTGATGCCTAATATATATGCATTATTTCACATTAGTGCACTGGATATTACCAATTTTAATAGCAACTTTTATGAATTCCATGGTTCTTATTCATGTTTACATCACAGCAATGAACTGAAACAGATTATGACAACACCAGTGACTGCAGGTAAACTAGCTTGTGTGTTCCAGATGACTGGAAGTTTTGGAGGTGACTTAAATTTCTCTCCTAATACTATGAAAAAAGAAACCTCTGTTATCTGCTAAGAGAGATGACATTGGTTAGTTGGCTGCCTGACCAAATATATTATAATCTAAATTCTTCATAGTATTTCATGTGTTTGCTGATTTTCTTTCTTTCTTTCTATTTGTTAAGTTTATAAAGAAGAAACTGGAAAGATAAGAATGATTTTTTAAAAACAATTCTGAATATTATTTTACCTATTCTTATGTTTCCTGTTTTTCCTATATAGAGGATAATGCATACATACGTACACTTTTCTGGGTAACTGTTTCTCTTAGCAATCTCTTCATTGCTGATTAGTCCACTCTCTTTCCAGTTTTGTGAACTGAAGGTGTCTGGAAGAGACAGCATATGCTTTTTCTTTTTCTTGGTGTGGAAACCAGCACCAGGGCTGCTTCATAGTAACACACAGAGAGTCCTCTAAATCACCTACAGTAATCCAACAAGTATGAAAAGTGGCAAATTTTCCACTCATCTACCATTACGCTGTTTCCAGAAATTCTTCATACTGGAAAGCTGAGACCAGATGGGATCTAATGGCAGAACTGGCCACTGTAGAAAGGGAAGCTCTGAATTCCCGGCTCTGTGCTGGGTGGAATTGATGACCCATAATCCGTTCTTGTCAGGCACAGCTGACACAAGACAACGCTAGAGGAAGATATGAGGTGAGGGAAGGGAGTCCCTGCCTTTGAAGTTGTCTTTGTCCTAATGAGCAGCTGTGATGAATTAAAGTGAAGTTTTCTGATGGGCAGGTAAGTATCAAAAGTAACATTATCATAAAATGGTTATTAATTTCTGAGAGGCTTTTGCTTGCTTTCAATATAGTAATGTGACTGCCTGGACCTGAACCTCAGTGAGGAGACATGAAGTTTCCTTGGGTGATCATGGGGAAGCTTTTATAGATGCAGTGGTAATATGTATATCCTTCAGTGGGTTAAGTACTGCTGAATTACTATTTAAACATTCTGTTTTTTCTTAGCCTAGGCTACTGAATAGAGACCAGGAACCAAATAGAAAGAGTGCTTTAGGGGGGAAAAATAAAAAGAGAGGGAAATTAGGTTGATAATGATTATGGAAATGAACCCGAATAGTAGGATCCGCAAGTAGCACATATTGAAAATGCTGTCAATGACAATGAAATTAAGAGCAGAAATGTGAGCAAGGAAAATGAGCAAAAGAAAGAAAGAGCTAAGAAGGGAGACAGACTGAAAGAGAATCCATAAAAAGTGTTTCAAACCCATTAGTGGGTAAATTTATTATATATTGCAGATGGGTGTGTATCAAAATTACTAATGAAATTGCTGAGCTGGCTTTTTTTAATACTGAGTTGAATTACAATCACAAAGACATTATTACCTTACTTAATGTGAATAAACCATATTCCTTTCTCATCAACTCCACAGAAATCAGCAGGCATCTAAATAAAATAATAAAAATAGGGATTATGGGTCTTCATTTAAAGAGTTTGTTCACATGTCATGTTTTGGTTGTTTGTGTTTTTTCTAAGTTATCCCAGGAAATAAAAGCTATCCAGTTTTCCTTGTACTCGTACTAATTGGACTGTAGAAACTTGATTGCAAACCTTGTTCCATATATGCACTTTTCAGTAGGTACAATTTACATAAGATCTGTCTTAGAAAATCAAACTGTTATGGAGAGGAGTTGAAAGATTTATGCAGAAATATTCTGAACATCAGCATTTTTTTTTAGCTAAAAACTGCTGAGGGGATGTAGCCCAGGAATATGGACTATAAACTAGAAAAAGGACTGCCAGCAAAAATCAAGCCAATAACACAAGAAAGGGAAAGACAGCATATGTAATTTCTTGCAGTCCTGAATTAGTTTTAATAAAGCTACTGTTATGTGAAATCCATCTAATGGAACCTGTCGATTCATCATCCTGGTTTACCTATTTCCCACTCTAACTGCAAACTCTTTGGGAGTTGTTTTGTGTTTCCATTTTGTATTTGTACAGGACTCAGAAATTGGAGTGATTCTGAGTGAGGACTTCCAGAGATACTGCAAAACTGTGAGAAAATTATTGGTGATGATGATGAGAATAATAATAATTAATATATAAACATTAGGACACTTAGTTAAATAGTCAGGCTGCATTTAAAAAGTAAAGAAGACTTATTTCTTTTAGACATGACTTTTCAGATGACTATTATCACTAAAGCAGAACAGTAAAGATCAAATTAGACTATATTATGTCTAACTTTGTCATTCTAGAAACTTGTAAGTACAAAAAACCACCAACCAAAGCAGAACTCAAACAATACAGTTAAGATCTCTCACATAAGCATGGTAAATGTAAGCAGATACAAATTCTTTCTACATAAGTGTCTGTACCATTTTATGCAATCAAGTTTGTGACCAATTTTCAGGAGGTCTTGAGTGTGCTTTACTAAATGGAAACTAATGAGCATTTGTGCTGAGATTAACTTAATTAACTATATTTGGAACAGCTAAACTTATTTAAAGAGTGCAACTTGATGCCTAACACCTCACTTTTAAACAGCGTAGAAGGATTTCAATCCAGTGACTGCAAAACAGGTAATTCTATAAGTAAAAAGCACTATGAAATCCAATCTCTAAGATTGCTAAAATACTACCTATTGAGAGACAATGAAGTTATAATCAGGTGACACTGTCCGAAGAATTAAGGTCTCCAGATTTTGAGACAGTAAATATAGACAGATTCAGCCCTAGGTTGTTTTGGGGACTAAGACAAAACCAATTTGTCAAGTAAAAGCTATTGTTTATTTTCTGTGTGTCAATCTTCTGATCTTCATTAGTAGATAAATCCTTGGGTCAGTAGCATTGGCCCATAAATCACAAAAACACATTAACAGAATATGGTACTTTACAGCTGTTCAATCTGGGCACCAGGGAAGACTCAGATATACAGTACATAAAAGCAGACACAAAAAATTAGAGAGATGGCTGATCCTTCTTATGACTAATGTTTTATAGCTCTTGTTTCATTTTTCTGCTTGACCTGTGATCTCTCTTTTAAAGTTTCTATCTCTAGATGAAATAAAACCGTAATTCAGGAATTGTAGGAAAGACAGTATCTTAACTTTAGTTATCTAAAGGCCTACTTACATGTCTCAGATCAGTTAAAATAGATTTTTAAAGTCTATTTAATTTACTGAGGTCCTAAACCATTTTTAAACCCATTTAACTGTCTCATCAGATTCATATAGAGTGTGTGTTTAGAGTATGCAAATCATGCAGTGGAATCTTCTTATAAAGACTGACTTTTCTTGGTTTTCAACAAATGTTTGATATTGAAACTTTGATTTTATCTCCCATGATGCCTGAATATCCTAATTACTCATAAACATGAAAACTGATCATGCAATTTCACTTCTTTTTTTCTTGTTGAAGTTGTCATCTGTTTCATGTCTTTTCTCTACTTTCTTCTGAGAGCCAGAAAGACAGTCAGATTTCACAACATGCTTATTGGCAGGAAATAAGAAATTCCAGATCAAAGACTAACATGCTCAAGGGTAAATAGAGTCCAGAGGCAGTAAGTTCCAGCATCTCTGCTNATCAAGGGTAAATAGAGTCCCAAGTAGAGCAGAAGGCAGTAAGTTCCAGCATCTCTGCTGATACGGTCACTGTGGTGGAACTGCCCTTCTGAATCATGTCATTTCAAAAGACTCATGTTTGATTTTCAAATATATTTCAGGTTTTAATCACTGCAGATATTTCTGGCATCTTCCAACATTATCATTAGGGCATGAATATTTTTCTTTCATGGTCTAATCTAGCATAACTTTGTATTCAACTGAGCTATGAGCTATACTTTTCACTTACCCTCCAGCATTTGTTGTAATCATACAGGTTTGAGCAGGGTCAAGCTATCAAAACATTAACTATTTCTTCTCTCCTCTTATTTGTGAAAAGACAAGACTCAGAATTTCTTTCGATTTTTCATACTTGCAACCCCCTTTTTTCCTCTTTCTTTGGAGCAGTTCCTCCAATGAAAAGGTGTAAAAGCAGTTCTGCGAGCAACACATTTTTGTGTGCCTGCTTTCCCAAGGCATTCTCTGTTTAATGTCTTCTTAGGAGCCCATAGTGCTGGTTTTTCATTTGTCCATGACACTACTATGTTCTCTCTCCTCTACCTGGGCACGTATTCTCACAAAGCTTGTGGAACTTAATAAATCTGAGACTTACATCACCAGATTTGGTAGGAACTGGCTGATGCATTCAGCAACTAAGACAAAGCTGACAGAGAGATTGTGTAAGATTCTTTCCTTGGGAAATACATTAGTGAATACAAATGTGTGTTGTCCTCAAGTCTAGATGGCTCTCACTTTTCATGTACCAAAAGTAAATATAGTCAGAATGTACACGTATGTGCACACACATACACAAAAAAATTATGCATACTTACATGGCAAACCTGGACTTGTGTTGTCCAATCCTGTTCCGTTTTGTATCCTATCACCTGGACCCTCCAGAGCTTACCATCAGTCAAAGCACATCTATGAGTAAGCAGTGGGGGTTCACAGCTCAAATGCTATGCCCACCTGTTGTGGTTTTAAGTAGCCAGAGTTTTTTATTAATTGGGGGGGTAGAAGAGAGGCTTCTTTAAGAAGCTGCTAGAGTTTTTCTCTGCTCTAAGCTAGCCAAGGTCAGGCAACAACGCCTCTGTGATAACATATTTAAGAAGGAGTAGACAAAAACAAAAAAGCTGGGCAGAACGTCATGGCCGCTTAAGAGAGAGGAGGGTGAGGAGTTTGATTAACACCAAGNGAGCTGTTGGGGGAAGGTGAAAGATCTTAAAAGGGAGGGGTGGGGGGGAGAAAGGTGTCTGTAACAACTATCAAACTGCTCACCCTTAAACTCTTAAGCTCTGATTTTAGTAGTAGTTGTAGTTGTAGTAGTAGTAAATTCTTAACATTCTAAGTTAGAGCCTGTTTTGCTTGTGTGAAGTAGTTAATAAACAGTTGCTTGTAATCCTTATCACAAAAGTCAGGGTTTTTTTCCCTTCTCTGAGAAATTTTAGATCTATGTGTGGGCTCTCGGCTTTTAGCCAGAGTCAAACCATGACACCACCTCAGTTTTATAGATCAACTGACTGCGTGGTTGATGAGAAACTGATTATTCTTTGAAAAGACAGTGGGTAACCTTATATTTGAGCCATTATATTGTTGTTTGACTGGTTTCCTGAAAGCAATAGAGACCACAGTGCCTTTCCATTCCCTGAGACTGACCGCACAGTCCACTTCCAGAGTGGAAGGGTGCTGTAGGGATCTGGCTTTCTCAGTAGATTTTATTAGTCAACCACTATGAACATAAAAACTTGATTTAACTCCCATGCTTATAAGGTTTCCCCCTGCTGTGCTCTGATTGCTTCAGCTTTTTGGCGTAACTCAGCATGACCTGCCAGATGGCTTACTCATGAAGGGATTTCTCTTTCAGATAGCTTCTGGAATTTTCCCAATGAGAATCTATTTTAGCTCTAGATATTTCTAGGCCCTTCCAGTTCACTTCCTATATATGCAAAATTACACTGCTAAAATGCACATCTCTTCCTCATTCATCCTCTCCCCAAACAGAACAAAATGCAATATTTTACAGCATTTGGGTTATATAAGCAAATAGCACAGTGGTCTCTTTTACAGTCAGTCAATAAGAATTTCTTTTGTAAGAATTGCCCACACCCTCAAAATTATTTGTTTTTTAAAATTACAGGTAGTTTGCACCAAATCCCATGAAGAGGCATGTACTTTAATGCAGAGTTATCTATATTAACAATTTAGGGCTGAGAAAACTTTGCTTACCTCTAAATCTGTTTCTTTGGAGATAATTAAACCATTTTTTCTAACAAACTTTAACAAATGCTTCTACCAGAATGTAGCCTACATTTCCTTAGGGTTCCTTAGACTTCACTTCCCTCTAAACACTCTTCTATAATTACTTCTCTTTGAAAAGTCCCAGTGCCTCTTACATTTTGTAGATGTTCTTTGATGATTGAAAAGGGACATCTCTAGTTTCTTGTTAGTAGTCTTTTGGGCCACAGAGAATACTGATTTTGTACATTGACACACATTTGGAAAGCACTTTTCTTACAGTTGCTGTGCTGGTTTTTAGTCTCAAAATAAGGATTTTGAGAGGTTTAATTTTTTTTATTCTTTCATATATAATCATTTACGGCAGCTTCTGTGTCCTTATATCAATCACAACTTTATTCTTTATTTTAGAAAGTCTTTTAGTCTGAACATTATTTCTCTAGTTTTTCTAAGCTTTCCTGTTCCTCGAGTTTCCTTTCAAAAACTCCTTTTTTATTTTATAATAAACTCCTTTTTTTATTTTATAGAAACTAAACCGGGCTGGTCATAAACCCTGGAAAAAGCCCAAACCAGCTTCTTATGCTGCTTTTTCAGTCTATCAGATGAAGACAAAGAAGTTTCCTTTTCTTCTGGAAGACTGAGAATACTAGATTATAGCTTTTGATTGTGAAAATAAGTCATCTAAATGTGGTACTCTGGTGTTGTGACCACAATGGGCAACGTCAAAACTAGTAAAGATATTAAGAGGGAAGAACACCTCAAAAAATGTCTTAAAGACAGACTTGGAGTTCACTTAGTCTTTGATACGCCTGTAAATTTGCTGGAACTCAGTAAGTTCTTTTAAAATTTCCGATTTGTCAATGGATGTCTTCCATTATTCTCTTTCAAATTGCTTGTTTGCAATAGATCTCATTGATCTTTCCTAAAAAACACATCTGATTTTGTCAGGCAGTTATTCTATCTACGAAACATACATCATGAAATGATTGGGGGATGTGAGGGATTGAAAACATAATTAACACTTAAATTAGAGCTCTGCAGCTCAACAGCACTGTCTGAATTGTCTCCATTTTAGGTAATAATAATAATAGTTACTCTAAGCACAAATCTAGCAACAAAAAATTGAAGTGGAAATTGCTTTTTTAAGAAAAGCAGTAATAATAATGTCTGCCAGTCATAAATGATCTTAAAGTCACAAAGTCAGTGAGTTCCTAATCTTTAACTACTAAGAGGCTACTATACATTCATTTTCCTACAACATTTATTAATATATATTCTTTTTTTTTTTTACATTTTCAAATCATCATTCTACCTAATGGAATTCACCTTTCAAAAATAAACAATAAAGAAAGACAAATACTAATCCTCTAACTAAAATTACACCTCAGAGATTACAAATCACATGTTTGGATATTCCATTTGAAAATGGTAGCTGCATTGGCACCATTTCCCCTGGCTACCAAGGGCCCAAACAGATTTTGCAGCAAAAACTTTTAAATATAGACTGGATTTACCTTCATGCAGCACAGTCTATTGCCTCCCTATTCCAACTGTTGGGAACTTCAACTTCCATCCATTGGGCCTTATGTCAAAAACATGGCTGGAGCACTCTTTGGAAGGAACGAGGAAGTAATATGAGACTTTCTTTACTCTCAGGAGTCTCTTAGGAACACAAAACTTTTGCTCAAGGAACCACTGAACCAGTTTCAGAGGAGTAAGGAATGGTCTTTTCTCTTTATTCTCTTACAGGTACAGAACTACTTCTTGGCCTTGACAAGGTGTGATGCATCCCTGGAATAGCATAGAATCAGAGAATGGTTTGGGCTGGAAGGAACCTTAAAGATTATGAGCGCTGCAACAGGGAAGTGCTCACAAACCAAGCTTTTTTTCCGAGTTCAAGAAGGTTTTGGACAACACTCTCAACAACATGTTGTGATTCTTGGGGTGTCCTGAGCAAGGCCAGGAGCTGTATTCTATGATCCCTATTGTATTGTATTGTATTGTATTGTATTGTATTGTATTGTATTGTATTGTATTCCATTCCATTCCATTCCATTCCATTCCATTCCATTCATTCCCAACCCTTCTGCCATGGGCGGGGACACATTTCACTAGATCAGGGTGCTCAGAGCCCCATCCAACCTGTCTCTGAACCCTTCCAGGGATGAGGCATCCACCACTTCTTTGGGCAACCTGCTCCAGTGCCTCACCACCATCACAGTCAAGAATTTCTTCCTAATTCAAACTACTCTCTTTCCATTTAAAGCCATCCTCCTATCCCCTGTAAAAAGTCCCTTTCTGGATCTCTTGTAGGCCTCCTTTATGTACCGGAAGATACTCTAAGTTCTACCAGAGCCTTCTCTTCTCTAGGCTGAACAATCCCAGCTCTCTAGGCCTTCATAGGAGAGGTTCCAGCTCTCATCATTTTTGTGGCTCTCCTCTGGACCCACTTCAACAGGTCCTCCAGGCTTTATTGAAATTTTCAGGTTGTATATCGGGCTTCAACAGGAAAAATGATAAATGTTAGATTTAATGGTCTAAGCAACTATAAGACAGCAAAAAAACCCCCCAACCCCAAACAAAACAGAAAAACCCATATCCTAGCCAAAAGACAGCAAAAACTGTTAACTCAGTTTAGAATCTATTTTTCTTGCTCTAGACTCTTCAATTTAGAAACTCTTTTTTTTTCCAGAATAAATTTAAACAGCTGAGAGCAGTCAATACACCTAGAAGAAACACAATTAGTAAAATCTTAGGAATGCAGAGTAATAGAAGCATTTATTATTCTTTGTATCTGAAATGTGCATCATGGAAACATGCTTGCTTGTCCATACATACAACTGTTCTTAACATAGGTGTAGGTTGTGTAAACAAATACCCAAATATATATGTACACAGAAATAATTCATAATATCAATATTCATAAAAAAAATTATTTTTCCTGTCCAGTTTTAAAAAATCTCTCTTTCATCTGTACAGAATTGTGCCTTTAAACAAAGGAAGAAGGGCAAATAAAATTTGGGGTGGGGGAATAGGGTTTGAATTAAAAAGGGGTACTCAAAAATAATTCTGTCTGCATAACAGAATGTGTGCAAACACATTCACTTTTTCTGATCTAAAGAAACACCACAGATTAAAATGTGATCCACTGCATAAGCACAGAAATAAATTATACTTATGGCTGCACAAAAGAACAGTCATCTGCTAATAAGAGTACTTGTCATTTGTCATTAATCGGTCCTCAAAGCTTTTACAGTCCTATGATGAGGAGTGAAGCTTATCTTGTAAGTTTGGGGACTCACAATATATGGACAAATTCGGCTCAGAATCAGACATGAACCTGTTCTGCAGAAGATGGGTAAGCCGGTTTTCTGCAGCCTCAACTTGGAAACAATATGTTCTGCCTCTCAAACCTTACAAGCTTCAGATGTTAACCTTGACTCCAGGCTTGTTTAAAGGATATGCAAACTGACCTCTTGTCCTCCTGTGAAAGATTTGGAAAATGCTGTCAGGTTGCCCAGTCTAGACATGATGCTAACACCTCCTTCTAGAATCTGTCTCCCTAATTTAACACAACAGACCTTTTTGAGTTTTATATGCCATAGAAAGTACTGTAAATTATAGCATCAGGTTTGCCATATGTCTTAATACCTAAGATTACATTTGTTCTTCTAATGGCAGCATGACAGCTCTCAATGGACATGATGGGCTAATTCAACAGTTGCGTCCTCCAGCTGTGTCATAACCAACTAACAATCTTAGAAGAACGTCTGGTCATTAATAATCCAATGTCTGACCTTGATTTTATACTATTACGCTATATTCCAGATTATCTCATTTAATTTTCTAGACCTCATTCCAGATTATCTCATTTAATTTTCTAGACCTCCTCTGCATTGATATTGCTTTCTCATTCTGCATCACTAGAATGTTTTATTCATAAACAGTAATTTTTTGCCTTTATCAATTAAAAGATTAAGTATGATCAAACCAATAGCTGCTGCTTAAAGAATTTTGTTAGTGACCATCTTCCCGACTAATAGTTCTTTCTAGCACAACCTTCGATGTTCAGCTCTAGGTGTCATTAACATTGTTTCAAATGCATTTTTCCCCATAATCATTTCTTATAACCAAAGAGAAGCCTTTTCTCCATGACTTGGAAATGCTTATAAACACTGCTGTGTCTCGATAACACTGCCCCAAGTTTAGTAAGTGTATTTACATGAAGTACCAAACAGCACTCTAAAAATTATGCTATTCCAATTTTATTTTTAGAAAACCTCATAAAATTTTTACATACAAAGTCACAAATTAGACTAGATTAAAAGAAGTTTTTAAAAAACAATCAGAATTCCCCTATTGATTCCTTGCAAAAACTGACAAATCGTTATTACTGCTTTTACAGTAGTCAATCTCCAAAAAGTAGTACTGAAAAAATAAGAGCCCTGTAGATCTGTTATTGTACTTTCCCTTTATATTTCTAGCTCTCAAAGAGTTTTCTTTGTGCTTTACTGAAAATCTTGAGTTCAGTCTTTAAGGAAAAAATAGTATTTTAATCTATTCTGCCTGCAAGCCTTATTAAATCTAAATTTGTGTCTCTGTTGAATAGTTAATTTATGAACACAATATTTTACCAGTTCAAGACAGAAACATGCCAACTGATCCCCTGGTCACTGAACTATGTAGCATGTAAATGCAAATATTTTATTCTGGGGAAATCTGTCATAGGCCAATTTTTAGTTTTTCTGTGTTTTCATAAATGTAAGCTCATTTCTCCTACTATTTAATCTTTTCTTCGGCTTGCTTAATTAACCTTTTCTATAAATTGACCATTTTTCACAGTACTGCATCATTAATTATTATACCTCTTTCTGCCCACTATATATCCAGAAAACAAAACACTATAGAACTATAGAACACTATAGCTTTCTAAGACTGAATCAAGGATTTAGCCTCATTGTTATGTATGAAAAAGACAGCATGTGTGTTGCTGATTGCAGAATAAATTTTCTGATCATTTGTATGTAAATCTGTTAATTAGGTTATGAGTTAAAATAATTAAAAATATTGCCTTTAAGAAATTTAACACCTGCTGTACCCATGCTCTTTCTCATTTTCCTACAGTTTTCCTCACAGCCAGGCCCCTGCCCATGGCCCTCTAGTGCCAAAGCCAGTTTGGGACAGGGACTTCCAAGCCTTGGGACACCCTATCCCTGGCATGATTTCCTGCCTCTTCAAAAGAATGTGCAGGTTTCATTAGCAGACAGGAGATTTTGATCACCGTGTACTTCATTTGGCCTGATTGCTTCTGCAGATGGGTGAGAGCTGTACGAAACCAGCTAATCAATAATTATCTGGTTGAGGAAACAGCAAACAACCAAGGAAAGTTTTGAAAAAGTGTCTCAAGGTATTTACTGCTACACAATATTGACAAAGACCCACTGGGAAGCTAAATGTGCCAATCAAACTAATTGGATTTAGCAGCAAATGATGGATTGAAGATGTATGAAAATAACCATCAGTGTGGCTGAAAAACGAAATGCCAAATAAATTTACAATAGCAGTCATATCTAGTATATCAGCCTCCTGTCTGCCTAACCAGTAGCAGAGAGCATAAATCATAAATTTTTGGCTCTCCTGCTAAGATAGAAACATTAATCACATATAGTCTGCAGGTCCCGCTTTGAATAAATGTAACTCCTGACATAATTTTTTGTAAAAGCTGCAAAATTGTGTATGGCACAATTAGGTTTGTAGCCAATATTTGTTCTTGTCATAGAAAGCATATCACATAAAATTATGTTAAAGTGTACTGTCAATCAACCCATTTTTGTAATATCTCAGAATTTTTTTAGTTTCTGCTGCTCCTTTACCATACTGTTACTTATTTTAATGTGTTCAGAGCAAAGGCATATCTTAGTATCATTATGAAGCTAATTTTATTAAGAAATTGTAATCATCAATTTTAATGTGACAACCATTACATATTTTTCTGTTGAGTTCCTTGTAGATATCCATTAGAGCAGCCCTAATTATTACAGTTTCTCATTTCATTAGATATCTGAAATGAGAGATGCAACTGTTTCTTTTAAAGAAAAACTGCAGTTTAACAATAGTTGAATAGTTAGTCTAAAACAGCCCTTTTGGTTCATTCTCTTTGTATACAAGCCAGTAGGTCCTGATTCCTTGTTGACAGTTTTGGATCAGTATTGGTATCGCAACTTGTTTTTCATGAGTTCGGAGCACAATATTAATTTGAGTGCCCTGAAATTAATCAGTCTTAAGACTGATCCAGCTTTTAGATCCTATTTTTTTCCATCAGCATTCTTTGATTTTTTAACAAGAGGAATTTCAGTGTTTGACTAAATTAACCTAGTGCAAGTAAATAGTTCAAGCAAGAATTACAGATATATATTTGCTAGCTCTGAAAGTCCCAGTTTCCATTAAGTTAATAGTTCTTTTACTTTTCAAGACCTTCTGTATTCCACCGCAAAAGAAACTTCCGAAATGGCTGGCAGAACACTGAGCTGTTCGCTGAACTGTCGTGACAAAAAATGTTTCTGAATAAAAGTGTTGCTTCTTACTACAGCAATCTTAAAACTGACTTTCATAGTTCTGCTAAAATGAACTCATAGGCGTTTTCATCCAAGTATTTTTATTAAAGGGTGTCATCCTGATTTAAAACTGAAGTTTGAAGAAAATTACCACTACATTTTCCTAAAAATATTATCCTTGATAATATAGTCAAGTAGGCATTGATGAGTATATACTGCATCTAAATCATGTTTTCTCACAGAAAAACAATCAAGAATCTTCTGTACTAGCTTGTAGTCAAAGTTAGGACTACAAGGATGCTACATTGCAAATATATCAATTTTTTGTATGGGTGCTATGTATAGTGGACACATACAGTATAGTATACATATAGCCTGTATCTCCACATACAGTATATGTTGCATATTTAGTGTACATATATTACATATGTAGAATATACACACCAGTGTGTTATTTCAGGCATTGGAATAGGCTGCCCAGGGAAGTGGTGGATTCGCCGTGCCTGGAAGTGTTCAAAAGGTGTGTGGATGTGACACTTGGGGATAAGGTTTTGTGGTGAACATGGTGGTGCTGGGTTAATGGCTGGACTTGATGATCTTAAGAGGTCTTTTCCAAGCTGAATGCTTCTATGATTTAATACATTCACATGCTATTTAGTAATACACAATATACATACTGGATGTATCAAACAAATCAAACCAAACTGAATCAAACCAGACCAACAACAAAGACACCAGCATTAAACCAATATCCACTGTCAAGAACTATCAAGAGACTCCAGTCTGGAATTTTATGCACAGATTTAGACTTACAAAGCAACAGTACTGTAAATCATGACACTGTGAAGGTGTTCATACCTTTAGTGAAAGACGCACACAGTAGTTGAATTTCATGATTTGTTATTTGATCATATCACCAAATTGACAGTACATTAAATGCTAGGAGGAAGAGAACAACATTCAAGATGCTGGTCTTGAATTTACTTCTTAACAGTGCTGTATCAATCCTATGGCATTGGATGGCACCCGAATGGTCATCTGTGATTGTCTGTGTAAGACTGCAGTTCTCTTAATGGATATTAAAACAGCTATGACAGTAATAAAAACTTCAACAAAATAATTCTAGTCCACAGGCAAGGTTGTCACCAGGATTACTGCCAGGTCAGCTGCTGTTCTGTAAGCTGTCAGGATAGTCAGACATCAGTGACAGCCCAAAAGGATCAGCTATTCTTGCACTTGTCTCTGCTCTTCTACTTCTCCACATGCTCTGAAAGAATTTAAGAACACGCTGTACTCCTCTCGAAGTGAGTTCATCTAAATTTTTCTTGCCATGCATCAAGTATTTTTTCCTCTACTTGAATGGTCAGATTTTGGAACCGCAATGAGATCAGAGAGATAGTAAACCACAGGCAAATGCACTTTATATTTAGTGATACAGATGGTCTCAATTACCATATCTTGTTTCGTGTGACCTATATTTTCCACTTACCCTGTCAGACCTTTCACATATTTCTAATGAGAAAATTGAGTAGATTTAAAATTTTATTTTGAAAATTCTTTTTTTCTGAAAATCTTGTTTAAATTATTATTGTAGGAAGAAAGCCAATACAAAACAAAGCTATTTTTCTGGAAGAGAAGTGGAAAATATGCCTGTGAAACATTTCAGTATGTTTCTGTGTCATGGTTTAACTCTAACTGACAAAGAAGCCCCACACAGCCACTCACTCCCTTTCTCTCAGTGGGATGGGAGAGAGAATTTGTAGAGTAAAATGAAACTCATAGTTTGAGATAAAGACAGTTTAACAGGTTAAAAAACCCCCCAAAATGCTGCACATGCCAGGAAAGCAAACCAAAGGATTCATTCAGCATTTCCCAAGGGCAGGTGAGTGTTTGGCTCCAAGAGAGCAGAGTTCCATCACATGTAATGGTGACTTGGGAAGACAAACTCCATCATTCCAGATGTCCTCTGCTTCCTTCTTCTTCCCCCAGCTCTAAATGCTAAGCATGGCACTGTTGGGTGTGGGATATCCCTGTGGCCAGTTGGGGTCTGGCCAGCTCTTTGAGATGTGTTGCCCCCTCAGCTTCTTGGGTACCCCCAGACTACTTGCTGGGGGGGTGAGGAGCAGAAAAGGCCTTGGCTCTGAGTGAGTCAAAAGCTAAAATAACAAAAATGAAAACATCTCTATATTATCAACACCATTTTCAGCACAAACACAAAATAAAGCTCCACACAAGCTGCTGTGAAGAAAGTTAGTTCTCTTCCAACCAAAATCAGTACATGCTGTTATACAAGAAAGTTTAATCTTGGGTTAAAAAAATACTTTTTACTCTATGGTCAAACAGTTTAAGATTTTGACTAACACCTAAATGTAGCAGAGTCAGATCCTGGTAAGAAAATTAATAATACCTCTAGATGCTTTAAAATTCTGTAGCAGTTGAGAAGCTCTAATTGATTACAGAACAACAGCTTCACTAATGGCTTTAGAACAGGTACTTCCAAGCTTCAATTTCATGTGTGTGTTTGTATTCTATATGGTACTATTTTTCCCACAGAATTTTGACTGAGTCTAGCCCACAAAGAATTACATTAGCATTGCATTTACTAGCATTAGATGGTATGAAATTATTATAAGAGCTCAAAATAATAGTACCAGTGCCTGGATATGATGCCACTTCACCCCAGTGCAAATTGAAGCCAGTTGCAATTTGCAAGTGCATATGTGATATCTTAGTTCTTTCAGTTCTAAATCATTTAACATTGCCTCATTTAGAAAAGCAAATTATTTTTTATATTAATTTAAATATAGCTATTACTATAGAATTAAAATTTTCAAATAACAAGAAGAAATGCAAAAGGTGATGTAGTCCTGGAAGTCTGTTGTTGGAAAAATTTATGCAGAAGTTATTAAATGTGTGTTTAAAATACATTCATAAATCAACCTGAAAAAGATATATATATCTGATTGTGACTTCATTTTTTACCTCATTTATTCTATTTGCCGAAAACTAATGCAATTTCCTGGCTGCTGCAATTTCTTTATTTTTAATTCAATATATGTAAAATACTGTAAAACCTGGTTTGGGTTGGATTTGGTTGGGTTGAGCTGAGTTGGGGGGGTTTTTTGGTAAATTTTATGGCTTATCACTTCTTTTTCATTGCGTGTTTTTGTTTTCAGTCATGGACAATGATGCACCTAGCTTCATCAACGGGAGCAGAAAGAAATTTCTACTTGTTAATTTTCCAACAGAAAAAGCATACTAGTGGCATGAAAGGGATCTCTTACTGAATAAGTGTTTCAGAAATCTTTAGTTACAGAAACTAACACCAAATATCCATAAAAATATTTACAAGTTTCTGTTTTTAATAATCCCATCTCTTTGGTTTGTTTTTGTTGTTGTTGCTGTTTTTAAGTCTACTCTGAAATCCCCTATCTTTTTTCTTATTTATATCATTAGGGGTTGAATGCCGCTGTATTTCCCAGTGTGCCAGATGGTTGGAGAAATGAAGATACAATCACCTCTCCTGAAATTAACATAAAAATGAATGTACTGAGATAAAATTAAAATCAAAGGGAAGAAAACTCACAATGACCTTGATGAACACGAAAAAAGGAGAGAGCTGGTGGAACAGAACAGCAAGAGATATAGGAGGAAGTGTAAAAAGTCTCCTACTGGTTTACGTATGACAATTCAAGAATTCTATTTTTATTTGTGGTGGTGTGAAATTTGCTGTTGCTTGAAAAGGTATAGAACAGAGCCTGACATGCAACTATGCAATTATTCCATAGATACAGCCCTTCTTTTAAAATACTAAGGAAACAGATATTCTCTTTCTTTTGATTCCATTTGTTATTAAGCTATGGTTCTGACCTTCCCCAAATTTATTTTAATACATGTTTCAGAGAACTCATCATCATTTTGAATTAATTGCATTAGAATAATTTGGAAGGACGAAAGACACCTAACTGGAACTCTGCTCTATTATAGTTTAGTAGCATTCAATATTTAATAGCCTCTGCTTTTCAGAAGTTTTCTTCAGAGGATGAAGATGAGAGCTCAGGGAATGAAACAGAATATAGAAGCTCCCAGTTTTAAGCCACATAGTCAGAAAAATCCACTAACTATAATTACTAGGAACTATTATTTCTGAAAATTTGAGGACTCTTCATGAAATGATAAAAATAATAACTAAAGGTTAATTCTGAACAGATACTTATTATCCCTGCTGTTATGACATAATTAAATACAGAAGATATGGCTGGTTTTGCACAACTCCAAGAAAATTTTTGAGTTTAGAAAACATACTTTGAAGCTTTTTCCAATTCTTTGTATTTTAGTTATAATCAAACATAGCACAGATTGGTTGTCTGAATGGAGAGGCCCAGGACTCATTATGGATCTGATGGGTATTTGTTTGTGGCATCTAAAACTTGAATCTAAAGCGGATCTCAGCTTCACTAATTTTTTTCCAAAAGAAAAATCCCTTCTGCCTTTCACCTCACTATTAGAGATGCTTCTTAGGGTTGCAGAGATATATAATAAAGGTAGTTTTTTAAAGGTTATGTTCCTTCTACTGTGTTGTATTTTGCACGTGGATAAAATGAGAAGGCTGCAGATTCCAGTCAATCAATGTCAATCAAAGCAACACTAAAAAGTTCATCTTAACACTTACAAACTTTCATTTGACAAATGGCATTTTTTGTGCCACCTTGTTGAAAGTTCTTAGCAACTGTTGAAGACAGTAAGAAAGTTACTGGTATGCAATTTTAAAGCCTCAGCTTCATTTGGGAGCTGCATACCTCAGGATTCAATTTTTTTTTTTTGCCTTTTTTTCCGCCTGCAGACAGGACACTCGCTGTGAATTCACTAGTTCTAGACCTGACATTCATCGTATAGCTCTACTTCAATTATGTATTTGGCAATTGCTCATACTCAGCTTTGGAAATGGGAGATATTGTGTGAGTGCAAATAAATGTAAGCTAGGAAATTAAGGTTATCTTTTATGGCTTTTAAAGTACTTGTAATGGAATCTTTATCTTCCCACTGGACAGCTAACATCTCATTTGGAGAAAAAAACTCCCCAAAATGCTACATTTCCCATTTGAAGCATCATTGAAGGGAAGCAGAGATGGGACATAAGAATTACCTCATCAGTGGCTCATCAGTTGTAAATTTGACTCTCAGAGACGCCACTATATATACTTCAGAAGAATGCCAAATTGCAAGAGTGGCAAAAGGGAACTATTTTTAATGTACTTATAGTCCTTTACTCTTTTCTGAGGCTGATTGGTACCCATAGGCATGATATGTTTTGATTTTGGTTTTTTTTTTCCCCAAATGTCAGGTTGTTAGCTAATAAAAGTGATTATATGACTGTAAAATAAGTCTCCAATAAATATTTTTCATATGGAAAACACACATAATCTATAATATTTTGTGAGAATTAATAGCCATAATATACTAGAGGATTACTTTTTATGATTTCTATTAATATTACCTCCATTCTCATTAAATCTTCCCTATTTTTTTTCCTCAGAAGGCAAAAAATAAGTACAATAAAATGAAGCTTCAATGTTAATGGCCATAATATATTCTAATCAGCATCTTCAGGAACATGTCTGTTTGAGTTGCTGAAGAATGTTGGTTCTGGAGACTTTTAAGGTTGAAAGGAAAAGGAAGTGGAATTTCAGAAGTCTGCCAGTTACCTGGTAACTGTTATGATGGGTAAATGTAACTGAAAAATAAATAATAGAGCTGCAAATTAAGAGAGGAAAATTTCCAAAGCATAATTGTAGATAGTCTTCATTTTACCTTTCTACCCTGCTTACCTGTTAGGATTAACTCATGGTTTTCTTGTCAGTGATCTCTGCTTCAGTGGCTAAAACATGAAGGAGCTGTAACTCATTCAGCAACTCAGATGATTTGTGTTTTTAACCAAAATGGTTTTCTTACCTCCCTGAGAGCAGTTTCACAACCCAGTTTGGGGCCTAAATACTGTTATGGACTGTTTTTTTTATTTTTTCATGAACCAGGGCAAACGAGATGGCAAGCATACCTTAGAGCCTACTCAGGAGGTGGAAAGTTTCTATGTATGGAAAAGAGGACAGACAGCTGGGAAAGGTAGCATTTTTCCAACAGCAGTCCCTGGAGGATATGTGTTAGCAGTAGCAGCTGCATGGGTCAGAGCTGTATCAATTGATAAGAAAAGACAGTCTTTTTCTCTGCTTAAAGCACCATGAGCTTTCTTTCATCACCAGTAACTTAGGAACAGAAGGGTAGTGCTGGATTTGTAGATGTTGCCTGAGAGCATCTTGTAAAGTCATACGAAGCTAAAGAAATGCTTTTCACTCTTTTGTTATGGATTTTCTTGGTAGATAAAACTAGTCCTCTGGTTCAGTGATGTTAACAGCATAAGGGGTGATTTAATCAATGGACGTCTGTTATGGATGAATGAACCCTGGAAATATTGCTGGCATCACAAATGGAGATCCTCTTGTGAACAATCAGGGAAGACTTAGGGCCATTGTGCATCTGATATCATTGTGGGAAGAAAAACTGGGACTTGCAGGTATTCAGACCACAATTCAGGCTGTCATACTCTTTTTTTTCCAGATGAGCATTTGCTTTTTCCTATTTGTTTTTTCAACAACTTTGTTTTTAATGTTTTCAAACTTTTTTTAAGGTGAATTTTTATCAAGACCTTATGTAGACAGAATTTGTTTTGCTAGTTTTAGTTAATGAAAAATTAATAAGCAGATATTTCACAAGGAGTAAATAGCCTCCTTACAAGGGGTCCCATTGGTAAAAGAAGAAGTAAAAGTTAATCTTGGGGAGATTCAGATTAGAACAAGAGGACAATTTTTAACAATGAGAACAATCAGCCACTGGAATAATCTCTCCAAGGAAGTGGTGGATTCCTCAACACTGGACAGTTTTAAGATTCAACCGTACAAGGTGCTGGGTCATTTTATCCAGACAATGCTTTTTCTAGAAAGTTTGGACCAGATGATTGCAGAGGTACTACATTCCAGACTGGTATTCTATAATTTTATGGCAGTTCGTTTCCCTACGATTTTCCTCACAGGTTAGAATTAGTTCACTAGTCTGTTGCTTTCTTTCTAACTTATCTGCTTTTTTCTGATTTACTGTATTTTTCTGATTTTACTGATTTACTGAATTTTCCTGATTTACTGAAGCTCAATTTCATTATTGCTCAATTTATCTTTAAAATATATATTATTTTTGACTGTACTTAAATTATTTGATTGATCATATCTTCTTGGCTTCTTTTCTTGCCCGATGTCTTTACCATATGAAACTTCTTCTTCTGGGAGTTATTTCACAATGTGTAAGAAGAGAAAAGTTAAAGTCAAATGTCTATTTGACATACAAGCTCAAATGCTAAATCCTTTGCTGTCAGCCATAAGCAGTCAGGCTCATAAGTGAGTCAGGAGCATAGTCAAATGGGATGCCAGCCAAACAAATGGAATTACTTATTGAAGTAGTTACTCAGAGGAAAAGGGATCAAATGTTGGGCCACAATGAAGAGCATTAGAATAAACTAGTGACTGGATAAAAGTTTTCTTAAGGGATTTATGGACTTTTATCCATTTTCCTGTCTGGACTGATGTGTATGAGACATCTTTTATAAAAATAAAAATGGAAGGATGTGATCTCAGTTTCTTTTGATCATTCTTTGAAGAGTACTGAAATACATAAACATATAAGACAGTTTATTACTCTTGAAACTACATGATGCTTATTTGTTTGCTTAAAAAAATAGAAAACTGTATTACACTTGCTGGTACAATCGAGAAGAGCGTGAAAACCATGTTGAGAGACAATTGGCATTCATCTTTGAGCTTTCCTGTATCTAGCAATTGCAAAACCTAGTATAGCAACACATAAAAAGAAAAACCAGATTAACAACTGAAACATCCTTCGTCAGTTTTTCTATCACATTTTTAATTTTGAATGTATATTTATTTTGAGACATTCCCAATGAAATAGCAAGTTTACTCCTTGAGTTAGACCTGTGATCCTACCTACTCCTCTCTTTTCCCTTCTCTGGTTCAAACTATTGCCTTGTTTTGGTTCTGCTTTAAAATTTTCTCTAATAATTTTGCTTCTCTGCCTCCTAATATACCACTGTTTTCTTGTTAAAACTGCTTCTTTTTGCTCTTCATCCCCTCTTCACTCACAAAATATATTTAACACCTTGCCAGTTTGCTTTCTTGAACTTGCTGTTCTGGATGCTTTGCAAGTCTGTTTGTCACAAACTTCGCCTTCCTGCCCCTAATAACATTATTCTCATAAGGTCATTGATTTTCTTTTCTGTGTTTGCTGTCTTTGAATATTCTTCTACTTTATCAAAGTCATTTCTCTAACTGTTTGTTGACAGGAAAAATATGATAATTTGTCGTTCTTTGGCAGCTGCAATTTTAATTTAATTATATAATTTTTAAGTAGTTCCTCAGAACTTCTCTTCTCTCTGCTATGTCACAATGCCATCTCTGGTAACCAAAATTTGATCTTCTGTCTTCAAGGCAAAAAAATGTATCCACAAGACACTGTTATCTGAGGGAAAACCAGCATCTACTTTCTTTTGGTTTCATTGAAAGACTTAGCAATATCAAAGGAATTTATTTAAAAAGATTCTTCTGAATTCTGAAGAAAAATTATTCACCTTTAGACAGAGGCTGATTAAGAGAACATTTTGGGTAATATTACTGTTGCGGTTTTAAGTAGTCAGAGTTTTTATTAGCTGACAGGTCTATGAGAGAGGCTTCTTTAAGAAGCTGCTGGAAATTTCTTAGCTCCAAGCTAGCCAAGGTCAGCTGGTAACACCTCTGTGATAACATATTTAAGAAGGAGAATCAAAAAAAAGCTAGGCAGAACATCATGGCCACTTAAAAGAGAGGAGAGTGAGAAGTTTGATTAACACCAACGTCGGAGAGAGGAGAAAGAGAAAATGCCTTAAACACTGAAATAGGGCCCTGTGGGGGCCTGTCCTCCCCAACCTGTGGGGGACCATAGGGAGTGAAGATTCATCTGCAAACCCGTGGAAGACTGGGAGATTCCACACTGGAGCAGATAAGTGATGGAAAAGAGAGGCTGTGATACTGTGGGACATTTGATGTCTATGTCTGGAGTGGGGCCTGAGAGAGTCCTGTAGGCCGTGGGAAGAAGAGACTTGCACTGGAGCAGCTGAACAGCATCTCTTGGGAGGACTGGTGGCCCATAAGAACCCACACTGAAGCAGCCAAGCAGCACCTGAATGACTGCACCTATGGTAAAGTGACTTACGTGACAACAATACCTTGAAAGATGTTGTCAATATAGTGATAATCAAACAAAGCAGTTTTGTAACAGATTGTTTTTGTGGAGAAAACCCCCACGGCAAAAGGATGGGGTTGGGCTTCTCTTTGAAATTGGTGGCAGGAACAGCCTCTGACCATAACCCCCCCACTCCTGTGTTCCTGGGTCGCTGAAGGAAGGAGAAAGATCTTAGAGGGAGGGGTGAGGGGAGAAGGTGTCTGTAAGATCTATTAAACTTCTCACTCTTAAACTCTCAAGCTCTGATTTTAGTAGTAATGAATTCTTAATATCCTTAGAGCCTGTTTTGCTTGTGAAATAGTTAATAAACAGTTGCTTATAATCCTTATCACAAAAGTTGAGGGTTTTTTTTCCTTTTCCCAGAAACTTTGGATGTGTGTGTGAGCTCTTGGCATTTAGCCAGAGTCAAACCAGAACGATTACTTTGTTTGGTCTGGTTGGCATGGAGTTAATTTTCTTCATAGCAGATGGTATGATGTAATATTTAGATTTCTGACCAAACCATTGCTGATAACAAAGAGATGTTCTAGCTGTTGGTGGTCAATGCTTGTGTAGTGTAGAGGTCTTTTCTATTTCTCACACTGCCCTGCCAGTGAGTAGATTTGGAGGCACACAAGAAGTTGGGAGGGAACACAGCTGGGAAAGCTGACCCCAGCAGACCAAAGGAATATCCCAGACCATATGATGCCATCCTCAGCATATAGAGGGGAGGAAAGTGTAGTTTTTCCAACGTAGCTGTTGCCTGGAGACTGGCATTGGTCTGCAGGTGGGAGGGAGTGAGCCATTGCCTTTACATCACTTGGGCTTTTTGTGTTTATTTGTTTGTTTGTTTCTGCATTTTTTTTAATGCTTAAACTAATAAAAATAATTCTAGACAAAATTTGTGCTGCTAAAGAGGATATCATTATAAAAATGTTAAGGAATTAAAAAATTTAGATCATGAATGAATATTGAAAGGCATTTCAAAACAAATTTTCAATGTCAGCTCAAATCATCCTTTTTCTTGCCTAATAGCTCTTGTAATTCTTGATTTTCTCTTTTCTTGCGGAGTGAAGGAGGGCTCCCTGAAACAGACTCAGTCATTCATCTGGAAGACGTTTGATGGGGTGTTACAATATTCAGCATATTATCCTGCATTTATTTACACAGAGATACCTGTCCAAGAAACCCACATTGAAACTCATCAGATGTAAACTTCTAAGAAAGGAGATGAAAATAGTCTTAAAGCAATGGAAAATATTTTTTTCACATGGAATAAAGCAGAATATTTCAACTGAGATTCTATTAATGAAGTATTAACTCTTTCTTATTTTCATGATAACATGTTTTTTGATCAGTAAAACTGTATTTCTCAACACATTTTTTAATTGTCAGACATGAGTTTTTCTGTGAGTAGATACTACTAATGGAAATTCTAAGAAAACCTTTATTAAGATCCCTGACTATGGTGACAAGGAAAACTTTAAGTTTGCAGGGAATTAAAGTGTTCATTTTTAAGATAAGAAAACACAGCCTTTAAAATTTAAATTAAGTTCTATTTTTATGATTTTCAATTAAACTTTACACTCCTATATATTTTTTCCTGCATACATACTATTTTTAGACTATAATTAAGTTCAGGAATAGTCATGTTCACTAATTAAAACCTCTTTATGTTAGGTGACATTACTGCTTATATTACAGAATTCTATGTCAAATGGAAAATGTTAGTAAATGCTTCATTACAGAATTCACACCTCTGCTGTTGGAGTTAAACACAACAAAATTTTGCTGAGTTCTATTAGTTTTTATAGACAGAATGCTGCAGTTTTGTGATGTTGTTGTGTCACTTTCTGCCTTTTCTCTATCTAAACTACACAGAAGCTAACTATAAAATAAAAGAGTGTTTCTTTCATGTTCTCTTTTTGCCTTTAATCTGTATGTGAATTCATTGGGGTACTCTTTGATCAATTGCTCTGCATTTTACAATAGTAGCATCTGGGATTCTTTGATCTTGCCAAATTGTTTTTATTCTTTATAGCACTCATTAAAGAAGTAATTAAAAAAAATAGAGGCAGACCTCATAACCTTTAAAAAAGGAAAGCTATCCTTGAACAATGATAGAAGGAATTGCTCATAACATCCTCCTTGATATTCACTGATAAGGTTTTATACAAAATTTCATGCCTCATCTTGTGAAGAAAGGTAGCTCTGCTTTCCTCATCTTATAAATGGTGTTATAGCCATGTCTAAAATCTCCATGGTTGCTTCCAAGCTCACTTTTGGAGAATCTTTGTGTTTTGGTCAGGACTGTTCCCATTTTTGTGAACTAGAAGCCTCCATTCAGAATCATTCAACTCTATTTGGAAATCTCGTTTCACCTTGGAAAAGGCCATTCAAAGAAAACATGAAGTATCATGCTGAAAATGTGAATAGCAGAGCGGTAGCCATAGTTAAGGTGCTGACAGGGCTACTAGAGTCTCTTGAGCTGCAATGTCAGCAGATTTGTCACTAGTTAGTACTGTTCATTCTCTGAATTCCTAAGGCACAGAGGATATTGATCTCATACTGATACTGGGGGCATAATCTGTAGTCAAAGAGAGCATATTGAATTAGAGGCGACATCTCAAATTTTATAACCAGGGCAGAGTTATTTTAAAATATGCTCCACGTAAAAGATATGGTTATTCATATAACTTATCCATTCCAAAGATTCAGAAAAATAATTTATACCTGCATCCTCTCACAATCCCCTGTCTACTCATTACACATGCATAACTACTATCCAACTTGTTTTTGTTTGCTCTGGCCAAATACTGTGTTAAAGTTTTCTTCCTCTCTTCTGCAATGATGGACTTCACAGCTAAGAGGGAAATTAGCAGCAGCTACGAGATAATTTGGAAACTGTGTGGAAGCTGTTTTTATTTCTTAACTTAGTAGCAGGAACAATTTTTTTCTCAATCCTGTTTCATTATTCTGATAGCAGTTTAAAATACTTGTTTCTCTTAAGCAGTTTAATGTTGGCTTGCTCAGCATCCTAGCGTAAAAAAAAAAAAAAGCTTACAATAAAAAGAAAATGGAAAGCAGTCTAGAAACTTACATTATAATCTGCAGGCTTAAGTTATAGAGCAGTCAGAACTGAAAGAAACATTTAAAGCTCTTCCTTTAAAATAAAAAATAGGATGATGCTCATCAGTAGCCAGATTCTAGTATTTATTTTAAAAAGGACAACTCTCAAAGCTTGAATGACTGCAAATCCTAATTAAACTAAAACATAGGGTACTTTTACCTGTTTTTAAATGTGTCTTCTGATACAATTGTTGCTTTAAACTGAATGCAGCACCAGACCATGCCTGAACAATTCCACTAACTTATTTGAAAAAGAAATATGAGAATTATAAAGAAACCTATGGTTACTGTTTATCACCAGCATTTAAGTGGTGGTCTTTGATACTAAGAATTGCCTGAGCATCTAGGAGGCTGCAAAAGAAGAAAGCCAGTAATGACTGCAGGGGCAAAGGAAACAGTGTCTGAAAGCTGTGAAGGAGCTTACTGCTATAAAGCAGAACATACTAGACACTTAGGATGTTTATTCTCCCTCATTATTTTTAGAGATTCTCTTCTAATATCATTCCTGTATTGTAGCAGGCTCTATGCAAACAGCAAAACACACAGAACAGCTTAAATAGATTCTCATTTAAACAAATTTCAAAAGCAACAAAGGTGATAATTTTGCCAAGTTCACAAAGCAGGGTAGGACAATGAGCAGAGCCTCTCTTCTCTGACGGCTTTACAGTTGCTTTATCTCTAGGCATAACATATGATCATTTTGTTTAAGCTTTTTTTTTGGGGGGGAGGGGGGTGGAGAGGAAGTTTTGTGTTCGTGTTCTCTCTTGCTCATTTATACACCTATGCCGTCACCAGCATTTTTGTTGGTAGAAATTGAATTTAAAATTCAATTTAAATTTAAAATTGAAATAGAATTGTTATTTCCTACTCTGTCAAGTCATAGCAATATTTGTCCTGTGAGAAGCAATCCCAGCTCCATTGATGTTATTCTTCCTTGCTATAAAATGAACGAAATGAAGAAACATCAGAAGCCACGTGTAAATGCAGAACACCATAAAATATCCTGGGCAATTCTCCGTTAAAATGACTCTTGTTCTAGTACATCTCCAACAAACTTAAGCAGATCTGTCTTCAGCCACAGAGTTAATCTAAGCCAGATATTTCCCAACCACAGTATTTTGAACATTTATAGTACCCTTGAACAAGAATAAATGTAGACCTGATAACAGTGGTAAAAAGATCACCCACATCTAGGACTTGTCTGTGTTTGCGGTGTCCTGACCAATGCTGTCCCCAATTCTGCCCCGGTTAGCCCCGACAGCAATGGCCAGGGTGTACCTCAGCAGGGCGTGGGGCGTCGACCCAGCAAAGGCTCCTCTATTTCAAAGAGTCCAGCCGGGCAATGCCTCAGGACAGGAAGAGTTGTCTTGTACCTGCCTGGTCCAGCAGGGCGTGCAGCTTACAGCAGGCAAAGAGTCACAGGCAACTTTTAGTGGTTGGAGCAGTTCGGGTGTATTTGCTTTCTGCAGCCAGCATTGCTACAGAAGCTCTTAACCCCAAGGAAGACAACCAGCAAAACCCACAGGGACTTCCTGTACACAAACTTATAAAGGGGGTTTGAATTTATGGGAGGGGAAAGGGAATAACCAATGGGAGAGAGGGGTAGGAGTGGTTCAGGGAGGGGTTACGTCCCTAGAAGCCAGAGGCCTGCAACTCAAACCAATGGCCAACCATGTACATGGAATGTTCCAGGGATAGGAGGGGTTTGGGTTACATATTTGGGGTAAGGTGGGTGGGGTAAGGATAAGGGTACATTGAGAGGAAGATACAAACTTTGGGATAAACCAACTGGATATGGAACAGGGGTAACAGAACAGCCCAATATGGGGGTAACAGAACCATATATTATAGAACTATATAATATAGAAATAAACGCAGAACGTGCACTGCTACATTACCTTATGTATGTGTGTTACTCCATGTATGTCCTTCCACAATACCAGCTTCTTATACTGTGTGAAATAAAACTGTGTAGATGAATGCTACCAGCAGCAGGACCTGCATTTTCAGCTAAAGATACAGGAGCTTGGCTAAAGATACTCAAATACTCTGAGACCATGGGGTAGGTTGCCTTAAGTGGGTGAGGTAAAGGTAGTCCATGTAATTGTGCCCACATGCTGGAAGTGTAGAGTTTAGACATGAATGGGCAAAGAAAATTAGCCTGGATTAAGAATCCATAATGGAAGACAAATGAAAATATAATGAGCTGGGCAAATGCACAGCAGAAATCAGCAGTGACTAGGACTGTGCATCCACTTTTGCCCAAAGCCAACCTTCAAACCCTTCAATTTCACCTCCCCTATAACAAATTACTGAGAAAACTAAATGCCCCATCCCTTCTCCAGTTCTGCTCTACATAGGGAATGAAACATTCTGAAAGCTATTATCTGGTTAGCTTGGAATGTATGAGATTCACGCTTGCAGATGATCTGTGTAAACAGCATGAACACGTCATGATGGAGTTTTGGTTTTCTTGCTTTTACCACATGTAATAAATAATGCATGTACATACACATATGTACATACACATACACTCTCCCTCTCATTCTCTCTCTCAAGTGAGACCTTTCATACACATATACACAAATAATATTTTTACATTACAGTCTTCATAATTTTTATTTTCTTTTGGTAATATAGAATGTATTAGTAAAGCAACTGCAGCATCAAGTTCTTTTGATAAAACTGCTTGTAAGAGATTATTTATACTGAAAAAATACTTCCAATTTTTTTTATTTCCCAACTAAACAATTCTTCAAGGTCTTTTCACTAGTGGTTTTGTGGTTGTTTGTTTCTTTATTTGTTTTGTTGGTTTTTTTTTGTTTGGGGTTTTTTTGTTTGTTTGTTGGCTGGGGGATTTTTGTATCTTGGAGTCATCAAGATATAGAAGATTGGCTCTAGCAGCATATCTTTCTGGACTGAGCCATGCCAGCTGGAGAAAATTACAAACCACTTTCATTACAGCATATTTTGGATGTGACAATATCAATAATGTCAGCATATTCTGCTGATAATAATAAGGAAGTGTAATAAAAGTAAATGCTGCTCTTTAGGGATATCCATTGTTCAGATCATTTCATCCTCTCATTAAATCTCTACAACATGTCTGAAATGAGTAGTTCCTGAGCTGTCATGTGCTGAACAAATATTTCTTTAAGTAAAGTAACAAGCCCACCTGTCTTGCAGGGTATATGCTGTACCTGAATTTAAGTCTACTTTCTCATAATGTTTCCTCATGCATCGTTTCTTCTTCCCCTGCTGATAACATTTAGCTCTCCCTGCACCTCTGTTGATCCATCCTATCTTTTCCAAAATCCTGGAATGGCATCTTGAGCAGCCTGCTGTTTTCTAGTTCTTTGATATCAGCAGTGACAAAAATGAAACCTACTTCAGGAGTGGCAAGAACTGAAAAGTAATTACTTGCACACAGAATTAAATTAAATTTTATTTTTGATTTCAGAAGTATAATTCCATGCTGTTTGTTGCTATTATTCTCAATTGATGAATGACTATATATGATTTTTTCACTACTCAGCAACCTTTAATCTTAGATATATGTTGACTGGTTAAAAGGAGACCAAATGAAAATCTTCCTTAGAAGGAATAAAAGTCTAGTATGACTTAATAGTTGATAATAATAATTGAAAATCTCTTCACAGCCAATATAGTTCATCTGTCTAGTCAGACTATAGCAGTCCATAGTAATGCAGTTTGTCTTTCACAAGACTCAAACAATATATGATGGTAAAGCACGTTCGTTATCAATCAAGAGTGAAGAAATTAAGGCTGAGGCACAGGAAGCTAGGTTTCAGAGTCATGTCAGCAAGACAATTTAATTAGGAATGGAGCATAAATTAAGATGAAGACACCCAAAAGCCAAAAATTCAGCTCAGGCTAAAAGCAACAGACTGATGTTTCCTGTTATACTTAAATACCCTATTCTCCCTTGGTGGCTGCTATCATTATTGGAGTACAGATGGTGAAAACACACACTGTTCAAATTTACTATGTTCATTCACAAGCATGTTTGTTAAGAAAACAGTGTTAATCTAAACATTATAGCTCCATTTATGATCATTTAAATCTTTTTTTTTTTCACTTTTCAGCACTAAAATAAATAAACCTGGATATGCACTTACCAAAATGTTCCATATACTTTCTAATGATGGAAAGTATATGATGGCTAGATTTCAGATGCTGCGGTCCATTACAGAACAAGGTAATTAAAATTACAAACTTTGAAAACACATGTAATTTCCTTGATGACTCTTAATGCCCTCTCTTGAGTCATTACAGTCTTTGTGTAAATATGCTATTATAGAGTTATTAGATGTGTTCTTTACTTGATTATTTCAGATTACTCTTCACTAAGTCAAGTTTCCTGTTACAAAGTTCTCTCACTGAAAATGTTTGGTGACTCACTGGTTTCACAGATAATAATAACTTCAAAAGACATTTGTGGTCCAAGCTAACAATAGAAATAAAGTATAATATTATCAATATATAAATGCTATACTAATAAATATTACAGATACTACTAAATTATAGACTAAAAAGACAACCTGAAGTAATAAAACATAAATATATCTTACTTTTATAAAAGAAATCAGAAACGCATTTGGACATGAAGTAAAATAACATCCCATAATAACAACGACTAAAGGATCGGAAATTAGGCTTTTCAGCTTGCACTTAGCATGTCATGGATAGATTTTCTTAAGTGCTTATCATCATTGGAAACTGCTATTTGTATTTAGATATAAATTGAAAAATAATTGAAGGCACATGTATTTGAAATCCTCTATAATAATCTTTTTAGTAAAATCTGTATTTTACTAGGCAGCAGGCAAATTTTTATCCCACATTACATTATGCTGAACTTACTGCCTCATTCTTTCCCTGGTTTGTGTGGGTGTCTGTGTGTGTGTGGACATGCACATATCTTAATCATTTTCTTCTTCTACCTATTCCTCAGTTTCATTTTCTGTAAACTGATAAGCTGTTAATTGGAAAGTGTTAACTTGGTTTCTAATTCAGTTACAGTCTTTCTATTTCCATACTAAATACTGTCAGATATTTGACAGCAATTCAACTTTTGCCTTTCTGTTCAGAATTTTCCCCATCTTTCCTCTTAAAACTGAATGAGGTGATTGCTGAGATTTTTTTACCAGATCCTGCGTACTCTTAATTTGTTTTTACCATATAATGTCCAATATTTGCTATCTATTTTTTGCAGTCTAGGAGTTTGCTAATTAATATGCTAAAAGTTTAAAAGACACAGGTAGTAGGGCCTGATTTCTCATTTGATCCTTGTTATCAGTGTAAAAATAGTGAAATCCAGTCCTGGGCATAATCTAACTGGTTACAGAAACTTAGTGGTGCACATCTCATTTTGGATGAAGATCATTTTACCTATTCCATTCTTTCTCCAGCAGTTCTTAAACACAAAGATGGGTGGTCCATCTAATCCAGTACTATACTCCCAATAGTGGGAAGTAAGAGCAGCTCTAGGAAGAGTACAGAACAGAGCAAACATATGGTCACCCTTTCCTAGCAAACTCTTGCAGCTTGCAGCTCGTAGTTGAGCCAGCTGTGGTTCCTTGTGTTGATGAACACCTCTCTCTTCCGAGAATTTTTTCAAAGATCCTTTTAGTATACGAATCTTTTCGATACAAAAAACATTCTGGAAAAGTTGTTCCACAGTTTACTTATGCACAGTGTGAAAAACTTCTTTTGTCTTTAGTGGATCTCAATTCAGTATGTTTTCCAGTTTTAGCATTATAAAGCCAGTTTGTATTAAATATACAGCAATGGTGTGGTTGCTTTTCTCCTAGTCAGCCATTTTTTATGAATCTCCTTCAAATCTCCTACAAAAATAATTCCTCCTAATTGTAGCTCCATCTCTTGAACCCTTCCCTGTCCATTTTCTGACTCTGTTGTCTGTATGTTTTTGTATACCAGATGAGGGCACATCAGAGGTATCTGCACAATTGTAATGATAATTTCATTTTTTTCCTCAGAACTTTCTTTATAATTAGGTGTCTTTACAGAGAAACGAATGCAGAACATATTTAGTTTTTTTGTAAACCAAACACAGCTCTGAATTTGGCTTTCTGCATGTCTAAAATATAGTCTCATTTGTAATATATAATTAAATATATAACTTTAGGAAATTACATTTTGGATTTCAGGCAAAAGCTATGCATCAGAGGTACTGAAATTCATATTTCCCCTTTCTTAATTGGAAATGTTCACATAGTTATCCACTTTTATCTTCCAAATTAGTTTGGGTATTTTGGAAAATTAAAAAAACCAAAGCCATCAGGTTCAGAGAAATGCACCTGCAGTAGCAGAGAGCTGTTGATTAACCACATGAAAGAAATCAATGAGGAGTTAGCATGAACTCATGGACATTTGTTCCAGTGGAATTGATTCACCTGGGCTACATGGCAAAGCACCTCAGTGTTGGCAAATGTATGTGTTCACCAATTTCAGCAGAAGTGCTGACTGACGGGCATTACACATCATATTGCATCATCAGTATCAGCACTGCATTTTTTATTGTTTCCCTCATTCTATTGTAATGTGAATTCTATTCTGTTGGAAGCGTAAGGAAGAGGAGCTGCCAAATTATATTTGCAACTCTTACCACAGTTAATCAAAAGGGAGACTCTGGGACCCTGGAAAGCTTCACAGATTCTCTTTCAGATCACCATCCTTTGTAGATAGACTTCAGCTTTATCATTCAAATAACTCTGAGGACCGGTGGTTTTGATAAATTGCAGCTTTTATCTGTATTATCTGTGACTTGTGTCCTTCCTTTCTCAGTCTCATGAACAGCAGCTGAGAGAAAAGAGATCACTGAAGCCCTTTAATTACAGAGCCGGAACTGCACTGCTTTCATACTCCCAAAATAGCAAAGCTTACATAATAACCTTAGCAGCATGAAAATGCAGAATATTGGAAACAGCTAGCACGACAAAGATTCAGTAAAGTTAAACAAAAACTGCATTTAGACAACTTTTGATATAGGCAAATATTAGACTGCAGACAATTCTGTATTAACATGAGAAACAACTCCTCTCTTCATGGCAACATTGCACCCAAATCAAGTCTTTCAGGAACAAGCCATCTTCTTTAAAACCATAGATTATTGTTACTTGCATTGTACTAGTCCTGATAATTGTACCAAAATAAAAGATGGCTCCCATAGAAACCCAAAGCATCACAAGTCTTTGCTAAGTCATATCTCACCAATGACAGACTTAAAAGAACCCAAGCAACAATAGCAATAACAGCAACAACTGCAAAACTTGAAGCAAAAGCACCCTCTATTATTTTTTTGCTTAAGTCGAAGTGACTTACACCCTTACATTTTCAGTGTACGACAAGATCACAACAAACCCACGGAAATCAGGAAGTTTCTTAATGTAATGTCACTCAATGGAAGTTGAAATAAATAAAAGCTGGGTATAATTTTTATAAAATGAATACCCACTAGATGAGTGTTCCTTCTAATCTTTGATGAAAGAAATTTTAAAAAATCTAACTTTGTCATAATTGAAGACTAAATCACAACAGAAGACTTGGGTGTAGAGGCACTTTACCCTCATGATTAACTTTTGAGCATCTGCCTTGGCATAGTGTTAGTAGAAACTATTCTGCTGTAGACATTACCATTGTAAAAGAACAAGTGCAGGTCCTGGATACTGTAATTAGAAATCTATAGCACTTATTAAAAGTGTGAGAGCATTAACATCAGAGCTGTATTCAGATTCTCATTTTGATGATTATCATTAGTTCAGTTTTGACCTTTTGCTGTTTCAGCTGGATGTCAAATTTCGTATTTAACCTCCTAAAGACTAACAGGATTTTTGCTATTGTGACCTGTTCATTGGTCAAGTGCTGTGCGCAAAAAAATTGCAGAAAATGTTAGTGAATTTTTTAGTAGGAAAGATTGGGTCAGTATTTTCAGTCTGCACTTTTTTGGAAGCTTCCTTGGGGATTCTCATCTGAAAAGGTAATGACTTAATATTGAGAACCCGGCTGCTGTCTCACAGTCCCTAAACCGAACACCACTATTTCATGTCCATGCAACACAGCAATGCAGCCGCCTTCTGTCCCTGTGTGCAGCTGAGGAGGGGGGAGGTAAGTCTACAGCCACTCATCAGTGTCTAATGCAGTGGCTCCCTGTATCCTCTGATTCAGTACAGCTGCCATCTGATATTGGATACATTCACGGCATCTGACTTCTGCTGCACCCCTAACACACGGGCTGTGTGCTGTCCCCGTACGGCATCTCCCTGTCAGGGAGCCGTGCACGGCTGCCACTGCTGCAGCACTGAATCAGCCACAGGGTGTCTTTAGCTGTATCAGTTACATTGTAGAGGTACAAAAAAACCATTCCAGACATCCAAGCAAATAAGACCCGTTCATCAGCTGAATTTAGATGAGCCCTACCCCTTTCCTTGGCGTTGAATGCAGCTGGCAGTGAGTGTCACTGATCAGAGGATGCAGAGACTGGTCCTGCACATTGACTTGCACAAGTAATCAGGAGCTGCTAAAGGTGAGATCAGCCAAAAAAATAAAAAGAAGTCACTCCACAACAGAAGTTTGCTGTTGATGTTTTAGTCACATACAAACACATGAAACACATACTAAATCATCTGTAAGATATTATCATTTTGAATTAAAAAAAAAAAATGCACCTAGCTGCATTTTCAGATTTTGGGTATTGCAGACTTCTGTGATCATCTCAAGAAGAGTGTTTCTGTATTTTGTTGAAACAGAAGAACCTGGAAGCATTTTTCCTCATATTCAGAACTGCAATATTGAGTGTACTGCTCAGGGATAGCCTTCAAGTTGCTGCATTTCTACTTCAAGCTGAGAAAGCCAAAGTACATGTGACTCATTGCAGATGATGAAGAAAAGAAAAACATTTGTTCTGTATCTCAGTTTCTTCACAGATAGGCATCTGCTTTGGAGAATCACTTAAAAATTGAGGCTTATACAGTGAGAAAACAATTCTGTTCTCCCCCTCAAGGAGCAAGAAACTTATCTGTCTTTCCTCTCAAGATGTTGTTTATCCCGAGAAGTCGTCTTCATTATTTAGCATCTGCTCTCTTCCTGGCTGTGAAAGATATTTCCCAATATTTACATCGAGGTGGGGAGCTCTGTTGTAGGTCCAAATAAAAATGATATTCCATCCCCATTTCACCAGAAGCTGCATCTCTGTTTCATTCTCAGATTATCAAATACTATTCCAGACCAAACAAACAAAATATCAAAGGTATGAAGGACCCATTAGCTAACTAAAGAGCTAAAATTAGCTTGATTCTGTCTGGATTGTCTTTGAAAGACCATCAGCCAACATTATCTTTCTAGTGACTTGTGAAGGTTTTACTGAAAGGAGTAGTTCTAGGTCTCTTAATGTGTTTAGATTTATACATAAGACCTTTTTCTTTTTCTATAAGAAATGCTTTATCAAAAATGAACAATTAGGTTTAATGGAGAAAAATGTGGATGAACTGTGATATAGAGGAGGACAGTTCTTATATCTCATGTGTACTCTATGACTCAAACTGTGAGCAACCTCTTTTCATCTTACCTGGAAGGTACAATTCCAATTCTGAGCAGGCCCAACACTAACAAACAACATGGCTGCAGGCAGGGAACTATCCAAGTGTAATCTCATAACAGAAATATGATCTCATATAAGGAGCAACAAAGATGTGTTGCATTCCTGAATGAAACCTGGGAAAGGAGAACACAGACCTTGTACAGCTCTGTCTGATCAGAGCCTAAGCCTGCATGATGCTTTAATGGTACTGGTAGGATATGTATAGGGGTCAAGGCAGGAGATAGCTTGTGAGGATATCACAGAATCATAGAATCATTCACGTTGGAAAAGACCTCTAAGGTCCTCAAGTCCAACCATTAAGCACATCTATAAGTGCCACATCTACGAATTTCTTAAATACTTCCAGAAATGGTGTATACTTCCCGGGGCAGACTCTTTCAATGCTCGACCACCCTTTCATTGAAGAAATTTTTTCTGAAAAACCAATCCAAACCTCCTCTGGCACAACTTGAGGCCGTTTGCTCTCATCATGTCACTTACTTGGGAGAAGAGACTGACTTCCACCTGGCTACAATCTCCTGTCAGGGAGTTGTAGAGAGCAGTCAAGTCTCTCTTGAGCCTCCTCTTCTCCAGGGTAAACAATCCCAGCTCCCTCAGCCATTCCTCTTCAGACCCTTCACCAGCTCTATTGCCCTTCTCTGGATATGCTCCAGCACCTCAGTGCCACGGTGCCTTCCCACAGGGTTGCTCCTCAAACCCTGCTCGAGCCTCGGCTAGCTGACACACACCTCGAGGGCCACAAGACAGATGTCTGGGCACCAGGGCACCAAATGTCCCTCCACAGGAGAGTTCAGGCACCCCGGCGACTCTGGAGCCACTAGCCAGGCTGTACGCCCTGCCACACACCTCACAAGGGGCTTCTTGAGTGTGGTCAGTTTGCTTGTCCCTAACTAATGCTCCAGGAGGAAGGACCTTTAGCCACTGCCCACCAAAGGAAACAGAAAATCACTCTTGGAGTAGGGTGAAACAAAGCTCACTTTATTGGGGTCTGACCCCAGGGAGAGCCTACTCACAAGAGCAGCTCAGTACCCTTGGGCATGACCTTATAAAGGGGGCGCAACTGAGGGGAGGGGAAAGGGAAAGGGCCAATCAGGGATGAGGGAAGGTGAGGTTCAGGGATGACAGACAGGAGCAGAAGCCAGAGGCCTTCAACTCAAACCAGTCAGGGATCGAGTTACTTGGATTGACAGGGAAAGGACTAGAAGAAGGGGAGGAGCTGGGGTACAAATATGGGATAGGGAAGGAGGGGCCTGAGAGAGGGGAATGCAATTGAGGGAGGGGATAACATTCCAGGAGCAACCAAGTGGGAAAGGGGATGGGAGACCAGAGCAGTCCATTTACAAACAATACAACTGGGGGGTAACAGAACTGTACATAAACTTTACAGAGGTATAAAACCATAAAAGGCACTGCCACACCTCAGTGCCTTTATTGTAGTGAGACGCCTAAAACCAAACACAGAATTCGAGGTGCAGCCTAACCAGTGCTGAGTACAGGGGAATAATCACTGCCCTGGTCCTGCTGGCCACACTACTGATACAGGCAAGGATGACATTGGCCTTCTTGGCCACCTGGGCACTGACAGCTCATGTTCAGTTATCAGTTGTCTAATGCCCATCAGTAAGTCCTATCATAGATATTAGAGGATGTTGTTTTAACTCCTTTTGGATGACCCAGAGAAAATAAGACCTGTATTCCTCCCATAATTTTGTTAACATTTTAACTTGGGTATTACAGCATAATGTGGAGGGAAATATTACTGATCATTTTGGAAGTGGCATGGCTTGAAGCTTGTGTGATATAAACAATATTTTTCGACAAATGCCACATGACTCATAAACCTCATAGAATGTCCTCTGTCATACAGCACAATACACAGCCAACTGTGGGGCAAACAGTGCATTTTCAAGAGAAGGGTGAAGGAATTAATCATCTGATTGTCTGGGTATTATTTGATCTCAAATAGTTACCCAGTGCAGAGCTCTGACTATATTTCATACCCCATAGCAGTGAGTGATGAGTATCAGGGATATACAAGCTATATGCTATTCCTTAATTTCTTTAACCAAAGAACAATGAGACTAATTTGTTTTGGGAGCAGGGTTGGTTCTGAATTACATATATTTATAGAATTAGCTATTATATTATTTAAACACAGATACCTGTAGATGAATTAGTAAGCCAAGATTGAATGTATAAAGGAATAATCTATTTTACAGCCCTGCACCTCTCTGCAGTATACTTTTGGATATTGCTTTGGTAATTAAAAACTTTATGAGCATTTCATTGTAGAATAGTAAAAATGTGTTAAAATCCATTAGAACAGATTGAATATATTCATGAAATGCTTTTTTTTGTTACCATAATGAAATTCGCTTCACTTTTTACTCCCTCCTTTTAGTAAGAAATTATTCTATTGGAAGGACAGAATAGATAGAGTAAATTGTGAATAAAATAGAGCATAAATGAAAACAGTTATTTTAAACCAAGTCATGCAAGCTTTTTATTTATGCAGCAATTTTCATCTAATAAAAAAGTCTGTGCCATTCTCAACTCTTAGGGAAAAATCCCAACAGAGCAGATGTGAGCTAGATAAACTTACACTCCCACAGAAATATCTGAGAAGTGGCTATTGTGAATCCTCATACTAAAAAATTGTCATATTGGGAAATAAGTAATCTACAAAATAGAATTCAATGACTTTTTTTTTTATGTCATTAATTTCTTTAATTTCTGATTTCATGTGAATTATATAAGTCAGATTCTTTTTCTCTTGCTCATGAATAGGCCAGAAAACACAGATAAAATACTGTTCCTGGAAGAGTGATTACTAAAAGTAAAATATTGTGGTTCTTAACAGAAATACAGATCTAGGAAGGAGGGAAGGCCACTGTAATGCAGACATTGTTATTTACACTCTGAATGTGTGGAAAATTTCATCAAATTTTAATAAGTAGCCATGATCCTGTTAGAATCAGTGTCAATTGCTGCATAGATCAGAATCAAAAGAATCATAAAATTAATCTATGAAAGCCAATTACAAAATCCTAAATGTCAACCACTTTGTTTTCCTCAGAATTCAGGATCGCATGTGTAGAAAACTTCAGTTTATGCTGACAAATTCCTTTGCAAGTCTTTCCAAGCAGTCTGTATGCCATATTTGTTTTTCATTATATGTTACATAATTAATATGAAATTAATATGAAAATTAGAACCTCAAAGGTCAAATAATAGATCATGGTGATTTGGCATAAGATATTTGAAACTTCATCAGCCCATACAACACTACTATAAATATGTTATTATGAAGGTTAAGTGTAGTTGATATGAAATCCAGGTGAATAAATGGTTGCCTTCCCCTCTACTGAGGGTGTAGATAGCTTTCCTTTTTTAAATAAAACTAATAAATGATGTAATTTTATTTTTCTTCCTAGATTCCTCTCTGTCTCCAAATTAGTCCTGAGAGAATCTACAGCTTTACCTTGCATTTGTTTGTAGCTACATTAGTGTGTAGCCACAGTAGTGTGTAGTCTTCCTTCCCAGTGTTTCTGAAGGGTTTCTTCTTTCTCTTTCCTAGTTGAAGCAGATAATCCCAGTTTGGATACAGTTTGTGCCATCTGGCAGAGCTGGTGGATCAGTCACTGCTTACAATGCACAATGTTACACCAGGAAAGTGGCTAAACCTGTGTGGAGATTTGCTACCTCAGGTCTAGCTGTCCTGTATTTTTCTTTCTGTGGTGCCTAATGTATAGCTTGTATCTGGAAACATTCAGCATTCACACTTCTCATGGATCATCCCTGATTTCAAGGGAGAGTGTGCCATATGCTTATTATAGGGAAAAAACCTTTAAAAAAGGATTTCAAGTGGAGGAACAAGAGATGGTATTGTTTCTAAAGGTGATGGTAAGTTTCATTTTTTGAGTATAGGCACTCTTTCCCAGTACCAGCTGTTGGAAGGCAAGAGACCATCTCCAGTTTTTGGGATCTTAGCCAGGGCTAGCCTGAGAAGGGATGCTCATGGAGGGTTCAGCCCACATCCCCCACGACACTGACATGTTAGCAACCTCCTCTTTGATTCAGATGACAGAAACTGTCTCTGATTCACTTATTCTGCCTCTTGTACTGGCCAGTAACAAGCAAGTTCTTGTCTGAACATTAACAAACAGGTATTGTCAACACTAACAGACTAGGTATTTGTACATATTCCACAGAAGAGCATTTACCATCTAATTAGTGCAAAAGACAGACTTAAGCATCTTCTTTTTAAACCAAGCTAAAATTCCAGAGCATTATAATAGTCCCTGAAACAGTGCAGACATTAATCAGAAAGAAGATTTAAACCAGGGGTTCCCAGTTGTTCACTGCTGTTTTGATGGATATCTGCAGATTAATGTGGATAAGAATTGTTAGAAGATGAACACTTTGGAGAAATCCCCACAAGTGGAACAGCTACATTAATAATCATAAGGAAACTGTTGTGCATAGAAACATAGAATTAAATTTCATTTTAGGCTTCAGAACATAGTGTATCTATATATCATGTAGCTATTTCTGTACATAGCTGTTCTGTTCCTTCTTAGCCACTTCAAGAATGATATAGGAGACAGAACACAGTTTTTCACATTTCATCACAACTCAGAACTCTTCCTTGTGTCAATTTGGACAATATATTCTCCCTGTAGTAAGATTGTCATATATTATGTGAATCCAAATTAAAAATGTGTTTGGAATGAACCAAAACCAAAAGAACTGCTCAGTTCTTCCCTATATTACAACCAGTTGCATTTAAAAATAAATAGGGTAAAATACAGTCTCAACTGCTTACAGCCAGGAGGCTTCTGTGTCAAAAGCAAAGATTTAATTAAATTACTTTGCTTTCTAAAAGAAATAAACAGTAGATGTCATACTGCCTGCCTAGTATAAATATATGAAGCCAAAAGTAAGATGCCCCCTGGGATTTCTTTAAATCTTCCATAACTCTATAGAACTATTAATCTATAGACTCAAACAACTTTGTTTCAAGAGACTCACAGAACTTCACTTCTTGCCCAAAACATTAAAAAATATGTAAACCACTTTTTACTTTGGATAAAATCATACCTATTGTCAATTTAAAAGGCACAATTAACCCACTGGATTCTGGAAGTCATGGAAGCAGGAATACTGAGATGCTGCAGAACTGATAGAATTCAATTTGCTGGAAGAGAGATGGCAAAAGTGAATGGTGCTCTGCAGTACTGTGACTTAGGACTCTAAGCTTTTCATTATTAAAAATATGCATTATAGATCTCCCTTTTTTGGATACCAGACCATCCAGGAATCAATATTTGTTTTTCATGAGAATTTGCTGAATACGCAGGACAAATAACTTATTAGTTCTTTAAATTCAAAGTGTTCATTCTTTAGCATTAGCATTGTTTGGTTGTCCACCTATAGCTTTTTTGTTTGTTGGTTGGTTGGTTGGTTGGTTTGGTTTTGGTTTTGGTTTTTTTGTTTGTTGAGGATATATTTGTCAAACAGATAAGTCATGCACTTCTTGTAGGAGCCTCTGGTGGTTAAACATCATACTAAAATTGAATCTAGGAAGATTACCTCTTGGTTTCCAGCCTGCTGACAGAGAACACTGGGGACTTGTGGAATAATTTTAAAGATTTTGAAAGGTAACCAAAGAGAGAAAAGCACATCTACTTTTCTTTGTAATTTTAAATTTATCATCATAAAATTTTTATGGATCCATACATTTTGTTTTATTTTTTAAGCAAAGAAAAACCATAGAAAACATACTGGTATCTAATATATAATTAACAACATTTAATACTTTATTTAATTCACAGAAATATTTTAAAAGACAATTATAAATTTAATTCATTTGACATGTTGAATTTTGCCTCACTAATAGCTACAATATATTCTAACTTATTTTAACATTTTTAAGAAATTACTTCTTGCATACCTATTATGCTTAAAATAAATTTTTGTGATATTCTAATTTCTTCAAGTGTAAAATTGCTTCTTTTAAAAGGCCTTTCCCTTTGCATTGTGTCTGAACCTGATGCTTACAATAATTTCCAGGCATCAGTTGATAACTTTTATTTGTTCCTTTACAAAAGCAGTCAGTCATGTAGATAATGGCAATAAAAGGTACTGGAGTAAGTAACTGCCGTTAAGCATACTGAAAGGTTTTAATTAAAAATACGTTTATTGTATTGCGTGAACAAAAGAAAAGCATATAAGAATCAGTAAAACACTAACTATAGTTAATACACCAATGGAAAAGTATTGTGCAGAAGAGTGAATTCCACAGTGGTAACTTAATAGTTACCCCACACTTTCTTCCAAGGTTTCAACAGTAATAAATTTAACCAAAGATACTTAAATAAATTAATTTAAATATTGTTACAAATTGATTGATATTTTACAGATAATCTGTTATTAGATTTCTACACTTAGGTATTTTTATTATCACAGGACCACAGGAAGATGACTTCGCAAGTGTTGATTTAGTAACATTTCTCTGCAGAAGAAAAACTATAACTTCTTTTGAAAAACTCTGTAAGTTGTAAGAATGTAACTTTTACTATCTAATGAAAGCAGGTACCTCAATAGATGTAAACCACTGGTCAGCATGTTTTTCTGACCTAAAATCCACAGACGAAATGTTAGCCTAACACAGGAAAGAAGGAAAAAACCATGATGAATAGAAGAGAAGGTGTGGGGCGTTGCAGGAATACATCCTGGCTCTTTAAGACATCTCTTAGAGACAGAACTCAAATAGGACCTTCAAGAAAAATCTTACTGGCCTTAACAACCAATCTGCATGGGACTAATATTTTCAATTAATACTTTAGATATGAAAATAAAATGTTGAATACACAGTGTTGATAAGACTGTTCAGCAGCAATCTGAGACTGCCATGTCTCATTTTTATTTTCTTAAAAGGATTTTCTAGAGAGTTAGACAAAAAAGAATTTTAATATTTTTGAAATGGTTGTAAAGCCCAGTGATCGTTCCCGATATACCACAAATTTGGTGAGATGTACAAGAAAGTTCGTTTTTCTTCCTCTTGCTTCCTTTTCTGTTTCCAAAGCAAATCTTCCATGATGTTATTGTGAATATTTAAGTGTATGGAGTTTCACAGTGTTGTGGTTTTAAGTAGC
>WEIV01021023.1:52969-86348 GCA_013390005.1 Calyptomena viridis
CTCACCCTTAAACTCTTAAGCTCTGATTTTAGTAGTAGTAGTAGTAGTTATAGTAGTAGTAAATTCTTAACATTCTAAGTTAGAGCCTGTTTTGCTTGTGTGAAGTAGTTAATAAACAGTTGCTTGTAATCCTTATCACAAAAGTCGAGGGGTTTTTTTCTTCTCTGAGAAATTTTAGATCTATGTGTGGGCTCTCAGCTTTTAGCCAGAGTCAAACCATGACACATAGTCACACTTCATGTGAAATGAGAATAAGTATGGTCTGTAGTTATCACACTGTCAAATGGGTTCTGCTACACACAGCAAAAAGGACAAGTGTGAACTCCATGTCCTGCAGTAAGAAATACTGGAGCAGAATAAGGTTACCAACCTAAAAATATCATGTTAGCATGTAGAACCAGCTGTTGTTTTAGAAACTATCAAAACAATGCAGACTGTGGAGGAAAATGGTCTATTAATGTCCAACTCTAATCTTAGTGGTGACTTCTAAAATATGTCTTTAGCAGTTACTCTTCTCATCAGTAGTCATGGCTGTTCTGCTGTATAACTTCTAATGTCACGGCACTGCTTTCTACTGAAATAATTAATGTTCCACAGCAAAGGTAGGAAATGTTTCCTCAAAGTTAAAAGGGTGTATTTTGCAAAAAGCGACTGAGATTTAATTCTTAAATGCTGTTATCAAATGTATCATTAGTGCAGGACAAATACAAGTACAGTTGGTTCTACGTAATGATCCAAACTTTCTCCGAAGTAACACAGGTTGCCACAGTGGGTTTTCCGTCTTGTTACAGAGCAAACTTCTTTAGACCCAGGCTGTATTTCTTACAGAAGCCTTTTCCACTAAAGGAAGTTGTGTGTAAGTGTACCTGATGTGGTTCAAAATGTGCCAGCTGCTGGCATCCAAGAAAAAGATGGTCACTGGGATACAGCTGTGTTGCCTCTGTGCCTGTCCAAGGAGTATTCAGTGGCGTGGCTTCTACTGTTCCTTATACTCACAGACCCTTGCTTAGAAAGGCATAAAAGAATATACTTCTGATGATTTGTGTGTCTTGATTATTTTGATTGTTGTTTCATTTCAGTCCTTCAGCATCCTGTGCATCTAGAAGACTTGTCCTGGCATTTTCTGTGCCTGTATTTTCTTCCAGACCATTGTACTGACTTGCAGAGATCCCGCGATTCCTCTGCCTTGTCAGCCGTGGGAGTTTGTATCTCCTTGCTTTTAGTGCTGATTTGAGACGTGTCGTCTGTCCTCATAATTTCTTGAAGTAGTACCAGGAAACTACAGTAGTAATAGCAAGTAACTTTTCTTCATGAGAAGATACTGAGAAATAGGGAAAAGTGCAATAAGACATAAAATGGAGAAATTATTGTTGAAAATTCAGGCTTAAGACTGAGATGGAATGATTAATTAAGCTGGCTGTTTGGAAATCTGCTTAAACTATTCATACCTATCAAATTATTCATGACCAATTTGGAAAAAAGTTTATGATATCATTGACTTTATGCTACCAATGAAATTTGTTTCAGGTGGGATTTGAACCCCTGAAAATACCTGCAGAAAACATCCTGGAACCATCAGGAAACAAAATTGTTCCACAATGTTTAAATTTTTTACCCTCCCTGTAACAAACTTTGAGTAAATAGAAATATATGAAAATAACAAAGTCAAATCTCATTCTTGCAGCAAGTAAATTTCACTACGCTGCTTCTGTACAATTTCTTCTTTCACCTTGAAGAAATTACTTGCTAGAACACACTCTTTGATGAGAGGAGAGGATCATTTGGGAAATAAAAGCCCTCTGCCTCACATAAATTTTGCTAATTGCTTTCAGAAAGGAAAAAAAATCAAATTATTAAAATAAAGACTTTAAAAACAAATCGCATACAAATCACAATTGCAGGCTCCTTTTTAAAGCAAACATTGTATATACACATACAAGCAGTAAATGATGTAAAAATGCCTACATATTAATCTATGTGACCTAAGATATAAATCTTTTCAATTTTGCTGTA
This sequence comes from Calyptomena viridis, assembly GCA_013390005.1. NCBI lineage: Eukaryota > Metazoa > Chordata > Aves > Passeriformes > Eurylaimidae > Calyptomena > Calyptomena viridis. The sequence continues at coordinate 54,983 of WEIV01021023.1, forward strand.
CTATGTCATAGTAGACCCCAGATAATGCTAACCAAGCCTATGCCACTCTAGTAATAGAAATTGAACATTGGACAAGCATATTCCTACAGCATACAATATTCTTGCAATAAGGAACCTTCCTTTTAAGGATGAATTATTTCCTCCAAGCACCCAGTTAAGCAGCTGCACGCAAACCTTGAATCAATTTTTATAACAAAGACGAGGACACAGAAAAAGGAATTTAATGTAAGTAGTCAATAAGAGGTAAGAAGCAACCTTGAAGTGAAATAAAAAGCTGAAAGGGTGTTAGAACTTCAAAACAAAATCAGACATCCTCTTAAATGTGTAAGTGAAAAGGATATTTGATCCTTTCTACATCCTTGAAGTACCATGGCTGAAAGTAATGCTTTGCGCTGTAATGCTTCATTAGTTCAAAGCCCTGTGTAAACATTAGCTAATGAAATCTCGTAGTACCTCTGCATTATCTATGTGTTTTCTTGTCCAAGGACACATTCCAAGACATGTACAGCACTGGAACTCTTATTTTCTAGCCTGTGACCACTCCATTTACCCTACAGTGGTTTTTAGTCTACTTCAAGTACATATCAAGAACGCCTTAACTGCCAATAAACCCCAAGTAGCAGAAATTAATATTTTTATTGAAAGTATTATAAAAAATTTAGAACTATAATTGTAATGTTATAGGAGGTTTTGATCCATTAAAAAATGCATTATTTTCTTTCCTCACAACAGCACATGCAAAATCAGAAATATAGGGTGATAAATTAGATACATTGTTTTTGTAATGTTATTGCTGTGCAAATATTCCACATGACTATACAGAGCAATGTGGTTCACTCTAGTTCACAGAGAAAACTACAGGCAGGTAAGTCTCTAAATGTATTAGCCTAAGTTGATTTGATCTCATAGTGTGTGAACTCAGGTGTGAAACTAGATAGAAAAATTCTTCTTGCAAATACTGCAAGAAAGCAGTTCAGGATGCAGCCCAGTTCTGCAAAGTTTCTATGTATAGTTCAGTGAACTTGGTTTTTCTAGCAAACTTAAAGCCAAAGAAGTGGCCCTGAATAATAAGTTTGCTTTGCAGAACTTAGGTAGCTCAGTGTGTTAAGGCATGACTAATCCTGAAAAAGATGACAAGAATTATTTTTCTCTTTCTTAATCCCCGTTATATGAATATTTCAGATAATCAAATATTACTATATTGAAAAGAACTGCTTTGTTTGCTGTATTTGTCATATAGTCATATCTTGACTGAGGCATGTGGCCTCAGTCTTTATTAGGCAAACATGCTGCTATTTCTGGGCTATGAGAGTGCGTGTTAGTTCCTCATGTGAAAGCATTGCAGCATCCGCTTTTCCCCCTTCTCATCTGAATTTTTTTATGGAGGAGTTTTTCTATAATGGTAATTCACATGATCACCTGTGATGAATCACCACCAATAGTCACCACTTCTGTGGCAACTCGCTGGAGAGAGATCAAGGACTGACCTGATGCATCACCTGATGCCCTTGCACCACTCAAGTGCCAGAGTCAAGGCAGACGAGTGGAAGCTCCTGTACGAGAGGACAGCTCCTGACAGCAGTCGGATTTGTTGGCCATGGTGTGCATGGCACTTGTCTTGAGATAGAAACACATCTGCAGACTTACAAATCTCTACATGTGTTGTGGTGAGATATAAAAACGTGAATTAAGCACAGCCAAAGTATATGTCGGCCTCCTGCAATACCTGGCAGCACTGAAGAGGGCTCCAAAGTCCCAGGGAATCAGATAGGCGTTTTGTCCTTTGTCATCCATATGGTCAGGGGTGGAGGCTGACAAGAGGACACTTGTTCACTCTACAGAAACACCCACACTGCCCTGTACCCTCACAGTGTCACGCCAGTGGCAAAACAGAGTATGTCCCAGTTGTGGGTATGCATGGGCATCTGTGTGTCAGGTTTTCCACACAAGTACATGAAAAAGAGAGATACACACAGGTGTATTTATATACATATATATACACATATATACACATACAAACACTTAGAAGTAGAAATTCAATGTTAACAGATACTCCACAATGAACACTGACTGAAGTACTCTGGAGCATGCTAGATTCAAAATTCACCTTTTGAAAACTAGGAGTGATAGAGACTCCTGTGGGATTTTCTGAGTGAAACATCATTAAAGGCTAATAGGAAGTTAGACCTGAAGACCTTAAGGAGAAATGAAATTGGAATTTCAGCATTAAGAATAGTCAAGAGAGAAGAAAGGAGAATGAAAAAAGTAGAAGAAATATAAAACATTCAGTCTTATCTCAGTACTCATCTAAGCTACTGCATACAAAGCATGTGGAATGCAGGTCAGAATTCCTCAACATGTAGAATTGCTATGTTCATCTTAGTACTTTTTTGGTACTTGCTTTGTTTTATTTTCCTTGTATTTAATCTGAATTTTTTTCCAAGTGGGACTGCTAAGACATGTCCTATCGTGGTGGGTTGACCCTGGCTGGACACCAGGTGCTCACTAAAGCTGCTCTGTCACTCCCCTCCTTGAGTGGATAGGGGAGAGAAAATATGCAGAAAGACTTGTGGGTCAAGATAAGGACAGGGAGAGATCAGTAACCAGTTACTGACACAGGCAAAACAGGCTTGACTCAGGGGAATTAATTTAATTTATTAAATTAAATAAAATCAGACCAGGATAATGAGAAATAAAATGAAGTCTTAAAAGCATCTTCTTCACATTGTCCTCTTCTCCCTGGACTCAACTTCACTCCTGAATTCTCCACCTCCTTCCCCTCAGCAATGCAGGGGGCCAGAAAATGGGGGCTGAAGTCAGTGCATCACATGTTGTGTCTGCAGCTCCTTCATTATCAATGGCAAAATTCCTCACACTCCTCACAGTCTTCCTCTGCTCCAGACAAATGTCTTCCTCCCACAGGAGACATTTCTTCAATAATTTCTCCAACAGGAGTCCTTCCCACAGGCTGCAGTTCTTCACAAACTGCTCCAGCATGAGTCACTTCCATGGGGTCCAGTCCTTCAGGAACAGACAGATTCAGTGTGGGTCCCCTGTAGGGTCACACGTTCTGCCAGTAAACCTGCTCCAATGTGAACTTCCCATGGGGTCATAGCCTCCACCTGGTCCAATGTTGGGTCCTCCATGGGCTGCAGGTGGATATTTGCTCTACTGTGAATCTCTATGGACTGCAGGGGCATGGCTGACTCATGTCATCAACATGGGATGCCAGGGACTCTCAGCTCCAGTGCCTAGAGCATCTTCTGCCTCTCCAGCTTCACTGACCTTGGTGTCTGCAGGTCTCTGCTCTCACATACTCTCACTTCAGCCTCCTGCTGCAATTCAGCAGGGTTTTTCCCCCCTTAAATACAATACACCAGAGTTGCTCCCACCATCACGGATGGACTTGGCCTTGGCCAGCATCACGTATGTCCTGGAGCTGGTTGGTGTTGGCTCTGTCAAAAACAGGGGAAGCTTTTGGGAACTTCTCAGAGAACCCACCTCAATAGCATCCCATCCCGGCTACCATAACTTTGCCACACAAACCCATTATACACATGTAGATAAAGGTTACCAGTGACATTTCCAATGAAAACTGGCCTTTTCTAAATAAATATTTATAATATATAATTATACTTTTATAAATATAAATATTACTTATGGAGGACAAAATATATTCATATTAAAATATAATTCTGAATGTTATAACTAAATATATTTATAAATCTTGAAAATCTAAGACAAAGAGGAGGACATTTTTGAGAAGAAGAGAACAGGCATGTAATAGCAAAAGATAATATTAAAATTTTTAATGTGGTAAAAAAGAAGACCAAACCTAAAGCTGAAAAAAATCAGCATCTCCTCTTTCAGAAGACTGACAATATTTGAGGACTTTTATCAGGAACATGATCATGTATGATGTCTAACATGTATCACATATGTTAGACTGCCACAAACCTTCAGAGTTTTGCCCCTTACTGCAGGTTAAAACTATCCTTAAAATAAAAATGTTATTTTGGTGAGGTTTAGTTATTAATAGGATTGTTATTAACTTCCAAAGTGCGACCTTTTAGAGTCCTTTTCAGAGTTGGCCATGTTTACCATCTCCTTTGGACCACCGAGACCTCTGAACTGCTGCACACATGCATCTCCCTGAAGCTTCTGCAGAATGCAAATGACTTCTGCTAGTTACCATGGGGACACGAGCAAGGACCATGAGACGCATAGCAACAATGCTCCTATTTTTGCCATTTTTGCTTTCAAGAAAAGGAAAGGGGAACTACAACACATACTAGAGTTTATTCATTTTGTTTAGCTTTTTTTTTTGTCACACGCACACATACACAAAACATTTGCTCCATTTTAGCTAACACATAAAATGTGTTAGATCTCGTTTGGATCTTTAAACCTAGCCATGAATTCAGATTACTAAATTTTCAGCTCCCTAGAGGAATAACAGGGAACCATTACAAGAACTATCATAGTTTTGAAATACAAACTTCTTCAACAATCTTGAGGCAGTAAAAGATACCTGAATTCCGACACTTTTTAACAAAAGCAAGAAAAAAACAAACTTTGGATAAAATCAAATATACATGAACCCATACACCACTTTTGAGAGAGACATATAGATTTTAAAAGAACGAGACTACAGTAGAGTTATACAAATTGGACAAACACCAACGAAGGGATCAAAGGTTGTGGTCTTGATTTGGGTCTTTTTTGGAAAAGAGACAGCACTCTGGTAATAAAAACCCCTTAAAAACAAACAAACGGCAACAACAAAAAACAACAATAAAAACAACGACAACAACAAAATTCCCAAACCGGCAGCTGCTGTCTTAATACTTTAGGAAAGAACTTACCAACTGTGCTCCCCAAATCCTGTTTCTCACTTCTCCCCTCTCCGCATATTAAACTTACTCTTGTTCTTTTCTATATCAGTAGCTATGTGTTTAAGCATTGTTAGAATGTCAGTTTTCTGGGTAGATAAGACATTCAGTAAAAAAAGGAAATCAATGTTGCTTGGTCATATGCTATTTCTTCATTCTTTTATATAATTAGTATGAAAACTTTGATTTCATTAGATATCTTTTTAATAGGTAGATCTAATTATGTTCTCAAAGAGTAAAGATGATGAAGACTTAAACTGTGTTAGTGTACAATTCAAACTGTCAGGCTGCCATGGCTTGCTATGCATATGGTCCCTCTTCTGCTGAATCCTTAGATGAACAAATGCTCTGTCATGGCTTTATTTTGGTGCCACTGTTCAGCTGGTAACGTTTTATAAAAAAACATTTCATTCTGCAAGGATTATATTGTTCCAAAAGTCTTTCAGGCACAAAAGCAACAAATAACTAATTAGGACAACAAGAAAACATGGCAACTTGTAACTTTCTACATGATGGCATTGATGCAGAAATACCCTGACTTGCTATTTCTAGAGAAGCAGGAGTTGGTTTAGCAAAAGAGACAATCTTCACATTGTGCTTAGAGAAGTGAACAGAAGAAATAGCAGGCACCTGAGACACAGGCTAACAAGTTCCTGTGAAGAAATCCTGGGGGAGAGAACAGCCCTTTGTAAGGAGTGTCAGTCTTTTGCTGGAACAGGGGCCCTGTCCCATCCATACAGGACAGGGGAAGATATGTATATGTATATGGAGCAGCACAGGACAGTGTGGATAAATCATGTCAGAATGAATCCGAATTTTCTCTTCTTATTGTGCCTGATTAATACTCAGCACCAGGAATATACTTTAGTAGTCCTGCTGGAGAAGCTGTTTCTGGTTATTTATTAGGGCCTATCTAGAGCTATGGACATTAGGAAGGTCCAGAAGTAATCACAGTTTTGTAGCTGTCTGTGCCATATGTTAGGATTAAATCAATCTTCCACTACAGTTTTCCACCACCCGTCCCTGTCCCTCCCTTCCCACCTTCAGCAGCCATCCAAGAGGTCCCTTTCCAGCAAGCAGCTGATGGAAGTTTTCAAAGCCAGCCAAAGAAGATAGTAGCCATGCAGCTTCCAGGAAAACAAAAGCTTTCAGAATGTGAAATACACTTTTCCAATTAAAATGCTTTCCTTCCCCATGATCTTCATCTTTATCTCACTGTCCTTCTAAGTGGCAGATTAAACTCTAGAAGTGAAATCTAGCTGAAAATCTGCAATTGTCAAGGGGGATAGGGTCAAATAGCAAATGGAACAATGGAAATTAATCTGATACTGTTGGACAATGCAGTTTGATTTCAATTATATGAATGCCAGTAAACTATGCATAAATGGCAGATTTTCCACCTATTTATTTAAGTAAAAGCTAGATTTATGATATCCCATAGAGGATCATAAATATTCAAGGACCTAAATTTTCATTAGTACGCTAGCAAGTAAATTTTCAAAGTGATGCACAGGGATTTAACTGCATGAGTCCCATTAATGTCACTACTTTGAAAATTTACTTTCCATGGACTTCTAGAGGATAGGGAAAAAATGAAAAAGACTGTCATAATTTTAAGAAGAAGACAGAGAAAACCTTGTCATCACTTTGGCACTCTGGTACTTTAATCAGTAAAGAATTATTTAAATCATATCTTCAAAAGTAAGCTTCATTTTAGGCACAGACACAGATGGTGGCATTCCATCAAGAGTTTCTGCTGCACATTTTTAGACAATGTACTAATAGGCCTCTTATTTTCCTGTAAATATGAACAGTAGTACAATTCTGCTCATCTTCTGGGAAGAGTTTAATGGGAGCTCTTGGTCTTAAACTTAACAATCAGACTCTTTATTTAGGACCTGGACTTTAAATTCTGGCAGTGAGATTTCTTTTTTTTTAATTTTTTGAGAGCTCACTTCCCCTTAGGCCAGTTATTAAGTTACAATAACCAATTAACTACAAAATTCTGTCTCTCATGAAAAAAGGTTTATTTATGGGTGACAGAATTTTAATTCAATAGAGTAACATTTTTTGTCATGTATAGCATTACCAATATGTTTTCTCTTTCTCTGAAATATGTTTAGAACAAATTGAATGTTCATGTGTTTATTATGCCTATAAAGGAACATATGAGAGCAATCACAGTTTGGTTAAATATATGTATAGTTTTTCCCAAGGAATGCATTGGGAATTGTGGCAATTCATGCATTACTGCCAGTTTTGTTGTTCTGCTGGGAGGAACATGGAAACCTATGGGAGAACCCCTTACACTGGGGTTACAAACTTACAGACTCAAGAGGTTAGGAGTAGACTATTCTAACCAGCCTACATTTTGTGTGGGCATCAGTAGGTAAGGACCCAAGGCAAATGGACATTCTAGACCTGATTTCAGTATATGGACATGTGTGAAACTGCAAATTCAAAGTTGTTTGCTGAGTTGAGCACAGGTTCTAGGAGATAAAAAGAGTAAATAAAGAAGATGCAGATAGTTCCCACACAGTTGTTTCTTTGCATCACTCTGATGTAGAGAATGAATGAGTGGCATTTTCTGTAGGGCTTGCTTTGCCTGTCAATAAAGATGACGAGCTCTTAATAATTGAGCTATCATAACAAAAGATGCTGAAAGAAACTGATAATTGGAAAGCTTCAAGTCAATAAGCCTAAATGAGAGATATATCATAGAATTCAGAAGAAGCTTACGTTTGTCGGGACAGAGCAGCTAACAAAGTGCACAGGCTTTAATTAAAAATGCCTACTATATCAGTAACTTAGAGGGTGGCAAATTTTATATCTCTAATTAAAAAAGCTGCAGAAGTGATGAAAGAAGCTACAGATGAATAAACATTGCATCTGTATCAGGAAAGTAAAACAATAAATGCCTGAAAGACCAGGATGTGATAAAGTCTACTCTGCTGAATTTTCTGAAGAGTCTCACTGATATGCTAAAATTCAGTGAGTGGCACCAAACCAATAGATAGCGGGCAGCTTATTCAATCCTCTGACAAGGTCTTGCACAGGAAATTAGTAAGAAAGGTAAATATTTGTGAACTAAAGTATTACTGGGCATCAAAAGTGTTTAAGAGACAGAACAGAAACACTGGAATTAAACTGTCAGTTTCTGCTGCAGGAAAACAGAGAGTGCCTCAAAATCCCATCTCAGGATGGGAAAACCAACATTTTCTGGCATAGTCATGGTTTGGAGGAGCAAAGTAAGCAGGTTGTGAAAGTTATATAGGTTATGGAAGAGCAGAGTGTACTGTGAGGAACTTCAGGGAGACCAAACACAGAGTTCACAGAAACCATGATTAGGATCAATACCTTTGAAGCACAGAAAATATGCACCTGGGGAGAAAAAAATTAGATTCCTCATACACTTTAAACAATATTAAATAACTTTGCTCCTGCTTCAGGGAGGAAGAATGCTAATGCAAGGAAAATGAGAGATTGCATGTTGTAAATGAATAAATGGAAATATCTGCTGAGAGTATTTTTCAGTAGACTATGGAAATCATTGCTGCTGCAAGTCATTGAGGCTGAGAGTTTAAAGAGACTCTGACTTGCATTTTACAAAAACAAGAACTTAATGCTCATATAGACATGACTAATTCTAAGACAAGGGAAGCAAAGAGATGAAAAGGATTTAACCTTGTGTTGGCTTGCACTTTTCCTTAAAGTAGTAAATCTGCCAGTAGCTGGGTTTATATTCTTCACAGCAGTAACTAGTTCTGCAAACAGACTGTTGCTTCTTGATCCAAAAAATGCTTCCTGTAATATGATTATTTTTCAGCTACTCTTCTGGTTCCTTAGATTTACATGTTCAAATTGTAGAAGAGTGAGTGGCCAAGTCAAAAGAGTTCAAAGAATGAGAGGCCTTCAGGGTTTTTTTTTCCTTTTTCACTGTCTAGCTGATGGACATTCAGCACTTGCTTTCACAATTGCAGCCACAGCTGTGAAGCTTAGCAGTTGGGGAGTGGAAGGAAGATTAATNGGAAGATTAATTTTAAATTTGATTGCTGAAGCAATAGGAATATTTCCAATGGATAATGATAAAATATTGGAAGACAGGAACCAGTGGCCAGTGAAAGCAGGGATGTTTAAACATAGGATTTGAGGGGCAATGAAAGAGCAAATTACGACAGGGAAGGACCCAAGATTTGGCATAATGCATAATTAAAATATCCCCTAGGTAATGATAAGTAGATATATAGATTGAGAGGAAAAGGTGAGTCTGGATATGGATAGAAATACAGCCATGGGAAACCAAGTTGTTTAAATAATAATTGTTCTCACGTGTTTCTTTGGAACCTTGATTTATTTTATTTTCATGTGCCCCCTTCACACCTGAAATCTCCTCGTCCTCCCTGCTCCTTCGTTTTGGAGATTATGACAAGTGTGGAAGGTACTTCAATTAGATAAAAAATGAGTTACAAACCTGTGACTGTTTTTCTCTCTTACAGAGAGACTAGCACATATCAGGAACCTAAACCTGGAGAAGATAAGAAAAATCAAATGATGTTTTAAATGTATGCAGAGAGAATCAGAACTGCCCTAGACAAGCAAAGGAAAAATTCCTAACATTAATCTACACAGCAAAGAAGATTATTTTGCCAGTTTAGTTCTAAGTGCAAAATCTTTCATACACCTCCAGAGAGGATCTTTACTGGCAGAACAGTAATATAAAGAATCTAATGTGTCAAATCAAAATGTCACTCCCCTCCCCCTTACACAGATTCATCTCTCTCCCTCTCTTTGGCTGCCTCCCTCTGCATGCTCAAAGTTTAATCTGCAGTTTGACTTCAAATGCAATCATTCACTAGCTCTAGGCATGTGCTTAAAGAACTATGTGTAATTGTAATTCTGAAAAGATTAATATCTTATATTGATCCCCTATTACTTCATCTATCTTGACAGCGTGTAGTAATTTTTAAGAAAAGGAAAAGTGATTTGTTTCCAAAAGGATTCTGGTTTATTGCCTATTCATATAGTTAGAACTCCTGTGTTTTCCTAAAAACAGTGTGGTAGAGAATGTAGAGTAAGAATATGTAGAGGGTATATGTTTAGATTTATTGATTACAGCTGAACATGTGGAAAAAGCCACAGTCTAGAATGAAAACCTGTAGAATTGTCTGTTGATTTGAAAAGACAGGTTTTATGTATTAAAAATAACCCTTGCTGTGCACATGCACTTTGTTTCCCAGGTCAGTGGCTATATTTTAGAGGCAATATGGACATTTTCTATATCCTAAACTGTGATGATGTTTCTTAATTTTTTTGAATGTATTGCATGTCCCAACAGAAGAGAACTGTTTTTGTTGGTAAACAGTTCTTATCTCAGGTCATTTATCTGCTCATTAGATTAGCTTTTTTTTTTTTAACAAGCACCTAAAATGGAAATGCAAAACTAATATGAAACAACAGGCTTCATGATATTCTTCAGGGTGTATAGAAAGAGAATAACTAAAAAAAATATGGGATACCTGCAGATGCTTACATAGGTTTGGCTTGAATATGCCGAAAAATAGACATCATAGTGTGAAACTAGGAATTACACAAACAGTTAAGGGAAGCACTTTCTAAAAGAATTGCCTTGATTCTGTGAAATGCTGAATACTTGCAACTCCTGTTTATTTAAATGAGAATTTATGTGATGCCTAACAGTGTATCTAAGTCTTTATTGCACAAAATAGAAAATGGCTCTTTAGTTGCATTGCATATATCTGCACTGCTTTTCTAAAATTGTGTACCTCAGCCTTCAATAAAGACATGTTTAAAAGCACAAACATATACAACATAGATTTAAAAGTTTGATATTGATGATTCCAGACCCAGAGAATTTAGGAATGTATTAGTAGATGTAGGCATACAAACAGAAGTAGTGACCATTTAATATAGTCTGCTAAATCTTTATGGGGATGCAAGAGAATATCCATTATTTGAACAACAAAAAAAAAGGTCAGGACAATAAGGAATATATTTAGACTGCTATAATATCAAGAACAAAATAACATCTATGCAAAATGACAATATGCAATCTCTCACTGCATTCAAAATTCTCTCAGCCACTCCATAAATAGTTTACTCTATATGCATTTAAAGTGAATTTCTGGAGCTCTATTGCACTGATTGTTAATACAAACTTCTTGACTATGTGTTTTGTACTAAGTGAATCCACTCTTCAGTTATGATATTGGGGCAATATGAATTTGGCCTACAACTTATGCATAGAATATATCTGCATAATACTGCTAGTTCAATTTATATTTAGAAAATAACATAATTTGAAATATATTTGGTTTTGCAAATTTAAACTAGAATCTTACGAAGTTTTCCAGTTAACATAATACTTGTAGAAAGATAGGAAAAAAAGAATACATATTGTTGGCTGGCACAGGCTGTGTCTGCATTAGCATTTTGGACCATTTTGCAGAGCAATGTAGGCACATGACAACTAGATTTTTTTTTCAGATGAAAATAAACAGGAAATCTTGATTCAGGTGCGGATTTAATGCACTGGGAACACTAATGGGCTTTAACCAGTGATATTGGCTCAGGGCATTTCCAAACCACATGCATGATGAGGGCATTCAATTCTGCAAACCAAGCTAAGTAAAGTGTGCAAATTGCACATAATATTGTGGCTCCAGCATCAAACGCTTTTATCTAATGCTATGGTCTAATGCTGAGCTACCCACTTGCTAATGTAGGCACAGCCTTATACTTGCTTTCAGATCATCAGTGGTGTCCCTACTAAGGCCAGAAGCATAGATCAAATGAAAATAGCAGGCTCAGAATTAATGAAAAAACTTCTATAGTTTTAGTCACCTTTTTCTTTTCATTAAAACTTCATGGGAGCAAGGCCAGGTATAATTAATGAAGAAGTCTTTTCTCAGCCAGGATTATTCTGAGGTATAAGCCTGATCAGTTTTCACTCATTCTTTAACTCATTTCATGTTATATAGAGTCAACATCAAAAAATTGTTACTCCTTTCCACTGAAAAACTGAAATGCCAATATGAGAAAGCAAGGAAATTTCCATTCAGTGAAGTGTTTTGTTACCAAAAAAAGGAGAGAAGGATGTTTCAGGAAAGTCTTAATATAAGTTTTGTTATTGTTCCCATATTGCAAGCTTAAATGAGAGTACAAAACTGAGCACAGAAACTTTAAAATGCAACAGTGAACCAAGAACCTTTCCTGTAGAAGCCGATTGGTAATAAAAAATAAGAGAAAAATAAAGATCTCCTGAGCCACTAAATTAGATTTTTCTGGGTGTTCTTTTTATATACAGATCATTTCCAGTGTCAGTACATGAGGCTTTTAAACATTAAAGTACTGCAACTCCCATTAACAGCATTAATGTGCATGTTTTCAAAAGACAAATGCCTGGATAATAAAAATCTGACTTTATTTCTAATTTTACTTCGTGTGTGACTTGGTGAGATGATATGAGTTGAGGAACTAAATTTCACATGTGCTAACAATGACTATCTCAGGTGTAAGAATATATTACTAGCTTCTCTTCCCAAATAATTTATACAGGCTGTAGTACAGAATGACAGCAGTGGTTAGTTCATGAGTGTGCTATTAATCAAATGCAAGAGTTGACAATTTTCCAATCTTTAACAAACAAAAGTTTTGCCATCCCATTAAAACCAGTAATTCAGCAGTGATGCTTTAAAAGACATATTCAATTATAGTATTCTGTAAACCTTGGTTACATAATTACAATCTGTATTTTTCTTTTGTTAGTCTCTACTCTCCACCAGCAGTTTTCACTCACTCCCTTTTCCAGGTTTGTGTGTAGAACACCACAAATACTTTCGCAGCTTAAGTTGTATCAATGCAGGTTTTACTTCATCGTCCTTTCCACCTTAGATGTGTCCACCCTAGCTTCTGGCAGCCAGAATCAAAGTTTCTCAGCTATCCCTACATCTCTGTGACTTTGCCTGCCTTCCTGTAAAGTTTATAGCTACTCATTGCATTGTTCTATTGATTTATATCCATCTGCTATATTTCTGCAGGAGCCATCACGTCAAGTCTCCTTTCCTTTCCTGGGCACTGTACCACGTCTTTCTTTCATTTCAGAAGTTTCACACTGCTCAGAAAGCATTTATGGCTATTTTTGGCCACCTGCCCATTATGTTTCTAGAGGACTTGCTTGTTTAAAAAAAAATATCCTAAGTACTAAAGTCATACAGAAATTACCATTTCACTTATTATTGCACAGAAAACAAGGTGCAAAATGTGAGGCCTGTGTTTTATATCTCAGAGTTCCAAGAATTTGGAAACAATCTTGGAATGGTTTACAAAATGCTGAAACCTACAAGATAGGCGAGTGAGGAGACTGCACAGGTATGTTGAGAGATGTTTAGAGCTATACTGAGGTGCATTGTGAAAAAAAGGCAGATAAAAAAATTTCCTTACCATGGTCGTAATCAGGTTTGTGTTAGTCAGATTAATGTCTGTACTTCTTTTCAAGGCTCTGTCTTGAAAAAAAAAAAAAGATGAAAGCTTTAAGAGCTTTCTCTAAATATAATACGAGATGTTAGTCAGTTATTTTATCAGCTTACAACTTTTTGTACAACAAATGCTAAGATGACAGGCTATCGAGAAGTAGTGGGATTTAATGTAAACAGTATGACACTGAGTCAGAAAACCTAAATTCTCCTCCTGATCTTGCTCAGTAGCTTTGGCAAAATTACTTCTTTGCCTCCCCTTGTTCTGAGCACTGTGTAAGTTGTGGTTAATGCCACTAGTAGGCTGGAACAGGAGCAAGATTCCTGAAGTACAGTGGAAGGGAAAAATATTTTACTTTCCTCAATAGAAGGAAAAAAAAATAATCTGATTGAAGTCCAAGGTTCTCCACTTCAGAGAAAGTGCTGGAAAAATATTCTTACAAACCCCTGAAATACATCTTGTAAAAGCATAATATACATGTTTAAGAAGTATTTAAGGGTATTTAAGATGTATATTTTTAATAATTCTTTAAGATGCATATTTTTAGATGTCAAAAATATTTTTAAAATATCTAAAATATTTTATCTATTTTTTAAATTACCTAATTACCTGAGTAACCTAATCACGTATTACATGCAAGGAAATGTGCCATAGTTATTGAAAAGAAAACCACAGCTGAATAGTAGCCACTCCAGATTAAAGTCCCCCGTTTCATCAGACAGGTCCTTCTCAAAACTCTGCCTTTCTTTTTCATCTTTGCTTATGCAGGCTGCAGGCCACAGGGGTAAGTAGTCAAAGTGTAATGTGCCTCCCTTATGTAGAAATCATTCATGTTCTAAACCTTTAGGGGAATGCACTGAAGCTTAATACATGGCCCAGCAGCCAAATAAACATATTGTCAGATTTGCTGTCAGGATTACCTGCAAGCAAACTGATAGCTCATTTTCTAGAGCAGCTTCTGATGTGACCCTCAGGTATTCTAAGTGGGTTTTTCTCATGAACTTAAGAAACTCAATTTCTCTGCTTTTCTTAAATGGCATGGTCAGAGATGCAACACGAGCAAAAAGTTATGTGCCTGATTCTAATTTATATTTTACAGGAAATTCTGATATTTTGACAGCTATCATATCTGCCATTATGATATCAGAGTAACAGCTGCAAACTGTGTATGAATACACAACTTCAGCAAAGAGCAATGAGGCTGAAGACTCATAATTATAGCTAGGGATAATCAATATCTCTTTAAATAGCTTCAGGGATCTCTGGACTTCCCTAAATCCTGCATTTGAGGGACAGTCACAGTCAAAGCAAACGGTTTGTATGAAAGCTGAAAGATATGGAATATTTTATATATCATTGAAGCAACTGAGGAAAAAGAAAAAAAAAAGAGAAAAAAAGAAAAAGGGATTGTTTCTCACCTTGCTGAAACAGAATGGCTTTGCAGGTTCTGCATCCACCAGCAAACAAGAAATGAAAAGGCTTTCTGCACCTTCTAGCCATTCTCTCTGTAATTAAGATACTCTGGGTCAGACATTTTGTATTTACTCTTATATGTGAACAAAGAGTATATGACATTGGAGGTTATAGAATTTTTTCACCTTTAGACCAGGTGAAGCTACACATCAATTGAAAAGGTAACAGGCCAACCAACACAGCTGAAAAGAATCTCTAAAGCAGGAGCTGTTAAGGCATGACCTCAGCAGCCAAGAATAAATCCATAGGAGGGTAAACTCGAAGTGCTGTGACCTATAGGTCCAGAACATAAATCACAGCCATACTAGACCTTGCTTGAAACCAGTGAGCTGTGGTCAGTGGAGTCAGATTGTTTTCCGTGCTCTGTAAAGGTTAGTAATAGAGCAAAACTAATGGAGGATGAAGCTATAAGTATTGGACTTTTTGAGATTAAATTTTTGAATCTGTTTATTTATTTACAGGAATTTATCAGAGTCAGTGGTTGCTTTTCTCCTGTTTTAAACTGAACAGCATTCATCTCCTATCTCAAGGTAATGAAACTACCTTGCCAGCTCAGAGTCTTGTGGGACTGACACTCATAGAAAAGCTCTCTCTAATTGTTAGAAAGACTTTTCTTTTTTCTCTTTACTTCTGCCCATTAGTGAAGCAAAACTCACACACAAAAAATCCCTCTGAAATTTTGGAAGCTGCAAAGCTTTCACAATTGCTTGGAAAGAAGTGAGAACAACAGAGTAAAGCAGAATAAAGAAGTTTTTCTTATATATCAGTCAGCAAATAATAGCCTATCTCTAGGGCTCCCAGTTTCTGGGCACTGCAGCAATTTCATAATTCCAATGAGATAGCAAATATGACAATGGTAAAAATGGCTTTGTTGAAATAATGTGTGCATGAGAGTTTCTTTTCCTGCGTTCAGGAGACTCAAGAGATGCTCTCAGCTGCCTGCAGTATGTACACCTGTAGCTTTCCTCAGCTTTTAACTCTAAATCATGGGGACTCCTGCTGCAGTTTTGCCAATCCTGGTGTCCCTGCAGGGCTTGCCCGCTGCCTTCAGGCAGTCTGGCTCCCAGCTGAGACTTACTGATGATATCTAAGAGCTGAGGGGAGATGCTGAAAGTGCTGTCAGAGTAATGTGTCTGGCTGTGCTTTCTCAAGACTGTGGGGAAAGGACTGGACGCACAGGTACCTTCATGAAGCTTTTCCATAGAGTCAGACAGGAACAAAAGAGACAGTTCTGATTTCCACAGTATGAGGAAGCAAAATACAAAGCAGATGAGATTTTTTCTTTCTCATTTCCAAGCTTTTCTGTAGCCGGGGTAAAGGAAAGAAAGGTCTTGAAGAACATCATAGGCCACAGGACCACACGGGATGACAAATTAATGGTCCTGTGCAGTGAGTCCAACTTGCTCTTTCCATTGCAAGGCTTGACACTGAATTACTGCAGCCAACGAAGCTGGCCAAGCCACACTCTCTGAATGTCAATCCACGATCTGTTCTTCTTCCTGCCTGTCAGCTGAGGGATCTTCCAGCCATCTGGTTTGACTGTCTCAGTCTGTGGTGACTGCCTGTCCTACAGGCATTATGGAGATGACAACTAATTTATGCATATATGATTTTGCTTTAAACCATCTAGCACAGACACTGAGAGAAGAAAAGTGACTACAATGTAGACATTTGCTAGATTAGATTTACTTTAACACACAATTTGTTGCCATATGTCTGTCAGACCCTCACCTGAAGGCTCGTTGGACAGAGACTCTTTACTCCCTACTGCCTTTGAAAAATGAGTCTCTGGAATTTTTATAAGCATTGTATCTCTTCAGAGAGCACCACAACATAAGAGAAATAATAAATAAAAATACACATAGGAAATGTAATAAGGAAACATAAGCATTACTTTAATCTGGTTGTTATTTAATCATTCTGCCATTATTGTTGCAGAAAAATAAGATTATAATCCCGCAAGGTGAGTCACTGAAAGCTCACTTCCATAATAAATTACTTCAGCAGATGATGTCTGAAGAAAGCTTAGCATTCCACAGATTCAGAAATGTATATGCCAGCTATCACTTAAATAGCATCTGGGATTTATTTTGAATAGAGGCAGCCAGAGACTTACATCGGCAAGAACAGCTGCAGAAACATTTTAGACCTTGACCTTCAACACTGATGAGGAGACAAAGCTGTTTTCTGTAATATTTACTCTGTATGCTGTTTGTCTTTCTACTTAGCTGCTACCTCCATCTATTCCTTCTGTTTTCTCATGTCAACCCTAGCACATTTTCTTCATTCTCTTCATATTCTTTTCTCCTGTGCCCCCTTTCTTTCCTTCTTTGTTTAATGTTTTCTTGTTTTTACAGCTAAATCACTGTTTTTTTGTCTTCCTGTTTGAATTTAAAAATACAGAATTTATACTGGCAGTTGCACAGTAACACCCTGCATGTGTTTTACACTTCTTACTATCCTTAGATCATCAGCTTCTGGGAACTTGAACTACCTTCCTATATTTCTCTGTATTATATGGGGCTGGGATCAGGGGTTAGAGTGTCAGGGGTAATAATAGCATATCCTGCAGCTTTTCAGACACCAGTAAGATAAGACCAATTTTCACGAGTTCTAGTTCATTTAACTAGATATTAACCATGCCTATGCACAACTGAGAAGTAGAATAACAGATAAATGGCAGATTTCTGCAAGGTCTTTGAGTATTTATCTATAGCAGAGGGATATTTTATCCTGTTTGTATATACATATATATGAAATCATTATGTACTTTAAAATAATTTGCCATTCCATTAACATTCTTTCTCTATTTACCTTAACTCATTGGCTTCCTTACCTTCTACTGGCTAATGAACCTGTCTTCAGTGTAGATGAGGAGACATTTGTAGTTCTCATTGCTTTACCATAGTTTTTTGTAAGCCTGTAAATATATAGTATTTTAAAAATTTTTCTTTTCTTTGTGTCAAATTGTGGTTCTCATGAAGACAACAACATAACATACTGATTTATCACAGTGATCACTGTGTCACAGGTACTTTTCAGACGTTTCAGAAATGGTTCTCTTCTGTTACTTGACATCTCTGCTGGGAGTAGACTTTAGCCCAAGCAGCACTTTGGATGTTCATCTAACAGAGGTGCTTGTTTGCACTCCGTGATCTCCATGCTTATCAGTCTAGGTGTCTTTGCATGAGGGGCATGGATCAGCTGCAGCAGCAAAGAGATAGAAGGCTTAAAGTTGGAGCAGAATTGCTCA
Source organism: Calyptomena viridis (assembly GCA_013390005.1). Lineage (NCBI taxonomy): Eukaryota > Metazoa > Chordata > Aves > Passeriformes > Eurylaimidae > Calyptomena > Calyptomena viridis. The sequence goes on from WEIV01021023.1 coordinate 73,094, forward strand.
GGGACTACACATGTACAGTTTTATTAAACAGCCTTCCCAAGCCTTACTCCCTAACAGTAATTTAGAAATGTATTGTGCCATTGCTATCACAGCTCTCCTTCCTGCATACTTGTGATGAGACGACTCAGCACTGCCAGTGCCAGGCTGAAGGACCCACAGCTTGGCTGTCTGGCCACTAACAGAGGAATGGGTGTCTCTTGGTCATGCTCCTGCAGGGACTGTAGCTGTGGCCACAGTCAAGATGTTAGAGGTGGCAGGGGTCTAATCTGGTCCCATGAGCTGGCAGGGACACCTGGAAGCAGAGCCCAGTGGTTGGAGAAGGTACATTCATGCTGGCTGTGCATGTCAGCAACCAGCATTCCAAGGCACGAGCTGTGTTTGTGGTCAAACCAGCCTGGCACCCCAGCTGTGACATACAGGCTTACCTGCATTGACGTGCCAGGGACATCTGCCAAATCTGACCTCCAAAGTGTCATTAGGAGACTGTACAGTGACAGATAATGAGACAAAGCCTTTGTTCTGTATAAATTAGAGAATCACCTGAAAATGCAGTTTTGAGACACAATAGCAAAAAAATACATCCACTGAAGGAAAGGAGTAGCATTGGGGCATTTTATAGAAGCACAAAATATTTCAGTGTACATTTTTACAGTCTCTGAATAATTTAGGAATGCAAACTGGCTAGAACTTGCCTTGTTCCAATACTTTGTCAAGGTTATCTTTGTTACACAGTGGTTTACCACATATAGAAAAGCTGTAGCTTTGATTGAAAAAGGATATTATAGCAGCCAGAGGCCCCCTGAATTATATGTGCCCATAAAAATCATTTGCAGTAGTTTTTACTGCATTTTTCTTGCATTTAAACTCTCTGTCAGTTTGTGACATCTCAGAAATCAGATACTGCTTTAAGATATACCAAGTATGAAAAGGAAAAAATCAACATTGTGCTATGCTCTGGATATTTAAATTTAGCAGTTAAAAAAGTTTGTAAATTTGAAGTAAAGGTGATCTGGAAAATTAGTCTTAGCACCAAGCAATTGACAAGGATACACTGAATAAATACATTATGTGAACATATAGGTCACCTGCACAGTTTAAAGGCCTGGCATGCTACATAATTTTAAAAACTTTTTTTCAGTTGACCCTTCAGGGTGCAAGAAAATGCCCTTCAGTATAATTCCCTGGAAACTGCTAGGAGATTGCACCTTCTTTAATGCTTAAGAGGCTATTGACTAATACGTGATTCATAAATCCATTTCTGGTGCTGACTTGTGGAAAGGGATATGTGGACTGATCGTGGCCTTGCATACATTTTCCAGATGCAGAACTATCAGCTCATCCTCATCTCCATCCATCTCAACAAACACTGTCATGAGCAGAACAGGCAGTTACCCTCTGAGGCTTCTCCTTCTGGGAAGACAGGGCTGGCACAGAGCGCAGACTGGAAGAGAAAATAGCACCAACTGTACACAAAAGAGACAAAAGAAAATGATCTATGGAAAGAGGAGAAAAGGAAGGAGAAACAAAAGAGATGTGAGATGTGTGTTCAAGGTGTGTCCAGAGGGTAGGTGCATGAGTGAGAGGCTTACAAAATGCCAAAATTTTTATTGCCAGTAGTTCTTAGTCACAAGATGCTTGAAAAAAATCCATCATTTTCTTGATTCGATTTCCTTGATTCACATCATCAAGGAGAAGTTCAAGTTTTTCCTGAGTTCTGACAACCACATTTTATAAACAAGGAAACTTGTGTAGTGACGGTACAATCTGCATACACTTCAAGTCTCACATTCAATTTTCTCAAAACAAAAGGGGCTTCTTAGGCTTTTCCAGATAATAGCAGATAAAACTATGCGTTTGTGTATATGCATGTGTGCACACAAAAACAAAGTGTTTTTCAAATTTTTTGCAAAAACAGCAGAGAAGTTACAGGAAAGAAAAGCTGTCTTGCAGGAACTGGTGTTACTCCTCAAGGGAAGAAAAAATACAAAAAAAGAAGGAAAGAGCCTGACTTACATGCCTATAGAGCAATTACAGGAAAATGCTTGTACTTTAGCTATCACCCTCTCCAAGCCTTACTCCCTAACAGCAATTTAGGAATTTATGATGTCATTATTATTACATTTGTTCATTCTACATACTTCAGTAACCTACAGTGCGTTATTATGGGTCTTCGTAAATAAACTTCTGTCTTTTATGTCTGCAACACCCACACACACACCATGCACTGCAAATTCCATTCCAAATTGTGCAAATTCATAATGTTTAAACTTCTGCAACACATAGGAGCTTAGCAGATTTGCAGTGCGGTAAAAAAATAAAAGTCAAGAGCAAACCACCAATCTGTCCAAAACCAGACAGCCAAGAAAACATGTATACTTCCCAGGATATTGCATATGCACAGCACTTTTACCTAGCCAGTGCCTTCCTAGCTTCATACCTACATTTCCTCCATGCTCCCCAATATCATATTTGAAAATGGTAATACAAATAATGCTGAAAACAAAACATCTTGCAAACAGTTACGATTTGGGAGCCTCTATGCTTTTCCTCCCTAAAGTCAACAGGGTGCAGTCCCACTTTGACAGGTAGAGGAACCCAAGCAGTCCGATGAGTGAAGAACAGAAAGCACCAAGTTTTTGCACAGTAAGGAATGATTAGGCCATCGTCCCTGGTGTGAAACCTGTCAAAGAAACTCTCTGGCTAAGGCAGTTCCTTTTACAGGGGTGTAGGATCAATGGTGGGATTCAGGGGAAAGAGAATGGTGGGATAGAACAGATAAGACATTTAGCCTCATGCATTATCTATTGGATGCTTAGGGGAGGGAAGGCAGGATGATAACAGCAGAGATCAAGGCAGGCCAGGGAGGAACAGCATGAGTATGAGGAAGAGTATGAGGAGGGAAGATAGTGTGCAGTCACATGTAAGCAGGCAGCCGATTATTTAGCAGAGCATTATGCTTGGTGGCTACAATCAAGCATAATGGCTACAATCAAGTCTATTCTATTTTCTTATTAAATCCTACTTCCAACTCAGTGTAGGGTGAGCATGTACTCCATTCAGAGCAGGTGCAGACTGACAGGGACCTTGACATGGGGCGGGACAATAGTGGGACATGAGCAGCGTGTTCTCTGCTCAAGGAGAGCGTGCTCGGCCTGGTGACACAGGGCAGGGCCAGCTGCTGCAACCACCTACAGTGTGTGCATGTATGAGAACAGCTAGCAAGCTTCAGGTCAGAGTAGAAGACAAGTAGAAAAAAAGAAGAGCTATGAAAGTGGTTTTTCCTTCCCTGAGGAAGGGGATTAGGCTCAGGAATCGCTGGAACTGAGATCTGGGATGAAACAAGCACCTCAGCTTTGCCACAGGAAGGGGGGGATCTCCTGGGTCCCACAGCCCACTAGGTTCAGCTACCTCAGGCTCTACAGCAGTTAACCTGTTTAGTGATCTTCATCAGTCATCATGGTCCAGTTAGAGACACAGGGTTGTAGTATATCTAACATGCTGGCTGTAGTGGCTGGACATTTTGGCTGTCACTTTGTTCCTATTTTCCTCTTGTAAAACAACAGGCTTAGGAACACTGTTCAGAATGTCATACCAGTAGTGCTCTATATCTTGTCCCCCAGTCATGTGACAGTTCTTTCAGCCTCACAGCACAAGTGTTTAAGAGAGAGACTGAAGCACAGGACAGTGAAAAAACTATCCAATGACTGCGATGGAATTAGTTGAAAGTCATTACTGCAATGCTGAGAAAGAGCAGACTTCCTGGCATGAGAAAGCAATCAAAACAGGAAGACAAGCCTAATACTTTCTGTCTTCTGTTAACTGACTTCAAGTTCTAATAAACCACTTCAGCTTTTCTTCTATGAAAAAGAGCATTTTTCATGTAGCAATATAATCCCAGCTTTAGAAGTACAGTTTATCCAGAGGATATTTATTTTTATTAATTCAAAGAAAGCAAAAGATACATCTAACAAAAGACTGCTGAGACACAAAATCAAGGCATACATTTTTATAAAATTTACAGAGCAGAAGACTAAACACACACACAAATATCACATATATATATATGATATTAAATCTTCCTAGTACACTAATCATAAGACTTTAACTCCAATCAATTCACTACTTCCATTGCCATTAAAGAAGCTTGGGCAAGAAATGAAATTTGCTGAGCAGCCAGAAGGCCAACTATTTTTGTCAGTGATAGTCCAAAGGGCAGGAAGCAAGTTTCAAAGATGGTCTCACATCCTTGAAAATACTATTTTCAAATTCGATTAGGTAGCCATTAGAGTGAGTGCCTTTGTCGATTTCAGTCATTACAGTGAACTGCAGAAATACTGCTGAACTTGGAGTAATCTATGATTTAAAGCAATTTATAATGCTCTGGAGAACCACTGCACATCTGGATAAGACTATACAACAAGCTTATTTCCATTAAGTATTAATGGATCTGCTCAGAAATATCTCACCAAGGATAATCTGACTATTGCCTTGCATTACATGATACTCCTATAACACTTATATATAAGTGTAACAAAAGAGTTAGCACCCTAGCATCTTCTCTGCCTTCATTTAAATTCATATAAAATGGAGGCCAAGCTGAGAAGAGAATTTCTCTAACAGCAAGATTTTGACAGACTCATAAATGTGACTCACAGGTAGCACTGCTCCTGGGCCTGTCTGCAAGCATAAACAGCTTGTTTGGATGCTCTATCCATCTCAGAGGAGGGACATTCAAGGCTAAGCACAAGTGCAAGACTAAAGATGAGACTGGAAACTGCTGTTCAAAGACAGGCTAGGAAAGGCAGATTGTACAGTGCCAGGAGGAAGCAGAAAGAATTGACTAGATATTCCTAGAGTAACTAGATATTCCTAGAGTGTTTCTGATGTGTGGTCCTTTATGTAACCTCTCCCTGTCTGTTATACACTATCTAATAAGCTGAAGAACTGTACCTGTGCCTGTTGCTGCTGCTCTGTGTGAGGACAAATGAGACACTGAAGGCTTTGTGTGAAAAAAGTGTCCATCCACAGCAGGTACCATGTGCACAGTACATTTGGAGCTCTTTTGCAGCCCAAGGAGATAAAAGCAAACAGTAAGATGCAAAAGTCTGCTCTCTGTATTCAGTGGTGAGCAGTGGTTTTACTTATTTGTGTTACTAAATACCTAGCAGAATTTTTCATGGATCATGACTTCTTTGCACTAAACTGCCGTACAGTCATAGAACAAAAAGACAGCACCTTTCCTCAAGGGATTGCAGAAGATAACAGATGAATTAAGGCAGAGGAAGTCCACAAGTCCTGCTAGCAAAAAGTTGGATAGTATTAGTCAAAATAAGAAACTTGGTCTCACAGTTTACAAGCAATCTTACATAGTTCTGACGACTCTGGACTGGAAATCCCTCCTCTCTCTGCATTGTAACCATCAAACTCCAAACTGGCCTATCAACAGTTTGTATACATCAGTGATCATCAGAGACTGGCATAAATATTAAAATTCTTCCTTATAATCATTTTCCTCTATTATTAAGAAAGATCAGCAGAGCAAAATTGGAACAGTATTAAATGAATATATTCATAAAATTTATTAGTCGATGTAATAAGTTTACAACCTAATTTATTCCGAAAATAATCACACCAAGATAAACATAATTTAAAACACCCAAGCTGACATATGTCAGGACAAAATATGTGTTAGTAGATAACTACTGCTGATTGTGAATCACATAACAGAAAAGGAAATGAAACTTTTTGTTAACTTTAAGAGGTGGCATGCCTACTTCTGATTCTAATCTAGATTATATTAAGCTTGTGTTTTAATGAACTCAGACAATTATCAGACACACTACAGGCAGCAGTTCACAGAAGCAATACAATTTAATTTTTTGTTGGTTTGTTTGTTTTCCATACTCTGCTGTACATCAGTGAAATAAAGAGAAAAAAGAAAAAAAATTAGCTCCATATGCCACCATATCTACTTAAGCACTTCTTACACTTGTTCTGTTACTTGATATATTCTGTTATATCCCTACCCCTCACCCCAGATGGTTTGTCCCCTCCCTTCTCCTCCCTTCCCATTGGCTGGAGCCCCCTATAAGAACCATAGGCTGGAAATGGGAAGGGCTCTTCCCTGGTTATCCCTGATAAGCTTGGACTCTCCAGGAGGCCCGTTGCTTCTGGAGTGAATAAACTTATATTTTATATAACCATGAGGAGCCGCCAGCATTTCCTTGTCCTCAGTTTCCCTCAGCCATCCCCCGGGGAGTGCAGGGCACACTCACCCCTCGGCAAGCCCTGAAGAAGCCTCCTCCTACCGGTGCCTGGGCTGAAGAAGGAGTGAGGCAGGTCAGGGGGAAGGCTAAAGAAATCCACATTTCATTTGTAAAGGAAACAGTCTCTTTGAAACTAAACTAGACATCAATTTTCCAATCAATATAAAGAAAGAAAGCACACTTCATTGTAATGTTTTCTTTTCTTCAGCCAGTTGTACATCCCTTGGTAGCTGTTTGGTGACCCAGCCAGCACAAGCTTAGAGCTTCTGAAAGCTAACACAAGAAGAAGTCACACTGTGACTGGAAGAAGTCACACTGTGACTGGAAGGAGTCACACTGCCTATGCCCAAGGTGTATCCAGCCCCTACATCCAGATGTCCCCCTGACAGCTTCTCTCCTCCTCTCACTTTCTGGCAAAGCCCAGACAACTGAAACCTGGGAAGGTGTTGCAGGTGTCAGAGCTGCAGCCTGCTCTGCATAGTGCCCTGTATAAAATGGGGTTACCAGGTAAGACCACAGATAAGACCAAAGGTCAAACTGGCATAGCCTCTGCAGCATCCTGAACTTTGGATGGTCACTGCAGATATCAGGGTTCACTGCTTTTGGAAGAAAGGTGTGATCTAAAGTGCCTGCTACTCGAGCAGAGAGCAGAAAGCACCATAGCATTTCCTTTGCTTTTACCACATACTGCTGAACTTGCATGCTACCATCCTCAGGAAGAATCATAGAGCAGATCAATTAGTACCAATAACTCAGCACTAATCTGACTCTGCAGCTTCTCCAAATTCTTCTGTCAAAGAGACCACTGAACCTCACTGCACACCCAGTGGCTGGTTTTTCAACTCTTTCCCCATGACTCCAAAAAACTGCAGTGAACTCATAATAAAATCATATTTATGTTGATATGGCTAAAATGCAATTAGGACACTGCTGGGAATGTTGTATATGAAACTCCAGTATTTGTTTTTCTGCAGAGACTAGAATGTCAGAAGCTATCAGCTATACTAAGTATCAGGAAGGAGTGAATACCGAGCTCATAATAACAGTGCTTGATAATACTGCTGATATTTAGCAATGCTGCAAGAATTCATTTTAATATGGAGATTTAATAATTGTACTTGCACCTTAATAAACAGAAGTTTGTAAAATAACAATTCACTATGTACACTGCTTGCTTCAAGCACCGTATTTGCCTTTAGTGTGTTAAATAAAAATAATTTTAACAGCCTACTTGAATTTCTGAGCCAGCCGTGACTTAGCTGTCATGTTTACTGCACAGATTCTGGACCCAATCTTTTCTTTTGCATCATCCTCACTTCCAAAGTTTGTGCAGTAGAAGATAGAGGTCCTATTGTTGTCTTTTATTCTCAGTTATATAAAAAAGAGTGGGCGTAAATATTTAATAATCCTTATAGATCACTGAGACTTTATTAAAAAAAACCCAATCCTATTTTTTTTCTTTCTGTGTTACTATCTTCCTATGCATTTATAATTTCTTGTTTACCTCTAGTAAAGTTTAGCAAGTGTTTGCCTAGGTACTAGTAGTGTCCACAAAAGAACTTCTCGACAACTAAACCTTCTAGTATTGACAACCTTAATTTTATTATTAGGTGTCCTGGTTTGGAACAAATATATTCAGAGGGATAAATATTCTCTGATAAAAACAGGCCGCAATCACCCTCTCGCACCAGGTTTGAGGAAAGAAATATTTCCTCGAAGGAAAGTGAAAGGGAAAGAGAACAAAAAAACTATTTATTTAACAAACACAAAAGGAAAATAATAATACTAAACACTATATAATATATATAACAATAAATAATGAGGTCTCTCACTGGGAGACTGGAAGACCCAGAGTCCCAGGCCAATTGTGGGGGGCCCTCCCCAGGCCAGACCGGTGGAAAAGGCCTCCCAGTGAGGTCTCGACACTCCGATGTCCCAACAAGTCCAGGAGAGAAGAAGAAGAAATCAAAAGTCCAGGAAAATGCAGAGGTCCAAGTCTCTTCCTTATGAAGAAAAAAGCAGGCAGAACTCTCGCTGGGAAAGCTAGAGGGCCAGTGTCTCCCCCCCCTTTCAGCCCAGGCCACTGGAAAAAAAAACAAACCAAAACTGCACAGCAGCATAGCAAAATTGACCTTGAAACAGTGGTATTGTTTTGAAAAGATTTCTCTAGCTAGGTTTTTTGGGTTTTTTTTTCCTCTCCGCTCTTGGGGCTCAGTTTTAAAAGCACAAGATTCATTTTTTTTTCGTTTTTTTTTCCCTGGCATAGAGAAGACGAATCTGGGATATATCATAAAGTCACCCCAAGACATTAGGTCTGACTTGCCAACGAAACACTGCTAAGCTAGAGAAGCTTTTTTTCCCATCTTCTACTTTAATCCAGTCAAAAAAGAGAATCAATTTGCAAGTTGTGAAAGCACATTGTCGTGCTCTTTTAGCCTTTACAATTTATCATAAAGGTACAGAGATGTTATGATACATATAGTGAAATGCAATGTATTTAAGTTTAAATGAAAACTACAACAAATCCTATCTTCCAGCAGAGCAGAAATAATAAAGAATTTGAGTTCCTTTTCCTGTAGTTCTTTCCTCGATCAAGTGTAACCACATTTTTCTTATACCTACAAATCTTCCAGATAGATAGATGATACTTAATGGCCTGCCTTGAGACATGATTTTTAATCCTCTGAGAGAGAGACCAGAAAATCCTCAAAAATCTCCCCAAAGTTGATTTATAGATTACACTCCTCTTCATAACCCTGATAGAGAAGGAAATACATTTTTTGGATTGCAAGGAATTTAAATGAGCATTGCTTTATGATGGATTCTGAACTATGTGTGAATGGGTGAGATGAAAATGCATTTAGCAAACTAGTGCATTCTTATTCTTACCCAGACTGGCAGATCAAAGGAGGTAGCTTTGGTTATTCTAATTCAAGGCTTTAACATCTGCAAAAAACTGCAGTGCAAACACAGACAATAAATTCTAAAAAAAAAGAAAGAATAATTAAATTATGATTCCTGCTTAGAAGGTCAAGTGATGAGGTTCAGATTCAAGACATCTGTGTTAAAAATCAGTAATTTAACTTGATTTATTAAAAAATAAACAAATAAGGAAGTGAAATCATCATGTAAATAGTTAAAAAGATAATCCAAGGCCAGTCATAATCCACATTCTCAATTTTTTTTTAAATTACAAAGAATGTTTTAAGTCTTTGAAAAATTGTTTGTTCATCAAAACAGTTCAATAATCTATAAACTAAAGAAAATATTTGTTTGGGCACTGTATAACCCTGTGTAGTAAATTGTTAAGAGGTAAGCAGACTATGCTATTCAAAACCAACAGTAAAAATAGTTTTTACAAAAGGCTGAAATAAAGCATTTTAGTTTTTCTGTAATGAATTATTTGCATTGATGCCCACCTTTGAAAATCCCAACCAAGTATCCCACCAATGGCTTCTTCCTTGTCATCCACATGACTCCTCTTGGCTTTCAATATCATGTGAAAAAAAATAGAGAGAAAACAATATGGTAAAGAATGAAACTGATCTAGAAGGAGGGTAAAACACATCTCTCTCCACCCATGGCATGGTCTGTACCAAGAAGCAGGCGCATCCAGACTCATTCATTAATAGTTCCTCTGCCCTCTTGGAGCTCAGATCTCAAAACCTTCTGTCCATTTCAAAATAAAAAGATTAAAGCACACATCCCTGCCTTCTGAACTGGCAAAGAGACCCATGAGCACCACAAATTCATACAGAGAAAGTTACACTCACCATTACTTCATCTATGCAGCAATACTTGCTTTACTTACCCAAATTCTGTCAGTTCTAGCCAACAACAATATCCAACTACAATTTCTAGGTAAAATAATACAAATGAACATATCCATAAAGCCAATTAAAGCTCATCTGATTCTTTTAGGTTGAGAGCAATTTGCATTCAGTCTTAGGTTTGGAACGTAAAAATAACGATGTAGATAATTTCTTCCTATTCATTAACAGCAGTGGATATTTTTATACTGTTGGACATTTCTGCAGCATTTAGAAACACTGTTTCAGGGTGACCTAGTGTTATCTCACACAGAGAAAAAAATCCATGCATAATTTATCAGAATGTTTTTTCAGGAGCATGCAAAAAGAGCAGTCACAGCCAGCTGTACCTCTAGTGCCATAGTCTTACTGCATGGGCTATAAAAGTACTTCCTCTGGAGTGGGGAAGAACTGATGACAGTGTGTGAGCCTAGACAGAAAAAAAGGATTAAAGTAAACATCTACTCTGTATTATATAGCTCTGCCAATGCATTGCCATGGAAAATCATCTCACTGTTACTGAGGCCTGTTTCTTTATATGGTGAGTTCATAAATGAAAACCAGGCTTCTAAGGTTGGACACAAGAAAAAAGGCTCATAGCTCAAGGGATACTTTAAAAAAGCCATAGTCCTTCTTGTAGGAAAACATGTGCCACATGTAGTCACTTTTTTCCTGCAGCTGGAAAAATTGTATAAGGTTCTCACTAATACCAAATGCAGGTGGGGTTACAAAGCAGCTTGCTATCCTAACAAACACAACTGTCTTTATTTATGCATTTCAGTATCACTTTTCAGTGATAAACTTGACGATGAAAGCATTAGAAAACTACATGAACATACAAACCCCATCCTAATTATCTTCTCATTAACTAACACTTGCAAGTCTTTAAATACACAGGAGTATAGGACACACCTGAAGGTCCAAGCTGAATAATCCCTTTAATAACAGCTGTACTTTTTATTATTAAATATTGTGCTAGAGTTTATCTTAGAGAGCAGAGTCTGAGACTGCCAAATCAATTCCTGCAGGAACTGTAAAATTAAAGAAGTTGAGAGAAAGGGTTTGTGATATTGCCTAACATATATAGCAAGAATATCCAGTACACTGAAAAGTACCTACTTACACAAACAAGGCACTCTTTACATATTCTGAGAGGACAAGAAAAATAGGATGATGAAAATATGAGCAGTGTGTGGGAAATCTGTAAATATATTACTTAATGCACCACTGGCAAGCACAGTGTAAGAGAACATATTGTGTAGATGAGCAGATTAAGAATTTACATACAGTATTGTCAACAGGAAAATAAAAAGTTTATTTGAATACGGATTTATTGCTAATACAACCAGGATTTTCATAGAGGGTTACTGTTAATAATTCTACTTAGAAAGAGATTTTAGGGTCCCTTTCCTATTATAATATTATCAATCATAAAAGGAAGGTAATTATTTGATAATCCACCAATATAGCTCTAAGTTGTTTTCCATAAAGTTATACTGATTTTACATATATATATATATAATGTTTGTTAATTACACATGTATATATGAATGAACATTTATATATACATATATATATATACATTCACATATTAGTAACACAGGGTTGCATAATACATTGGAAATTACATACATTGATTTCTGATATATATGCAGATATACATGCAGGCATGTTTGGTATTAAAATATCTAGTGTGGTACCTTAAAAGTGTGCTAAAATGAAGTCTGATTAAAATTCTAAATCAAAACTATAAGGCAGCTTCTCCTTAGTCAAAATTATAAAGGAGTCATGTGTATGTGATAGGGATTTTGTATCAAACAGTATGGGTTACAGTTTTATCAAAAAATTCTGGGCATGAAAATGGGAAAGATATTTGGTATTTCTACAAAATGCCATTCAACAAAAAAAGATTTTTTATCTGTAGTAGGAAGCAGTAGTGCAATATGTAATAAGAAAAGTATCACTCCTAGGTTAAAAAAATGTCTTGTGACAATTTAGCTGATTCTCCCAGCTCTGCCCCCTAGTCTACATTGTGTCCCCAAACAGTCTTCTTTAGACTTATTTCAGGGCCACACATCAGTTTTCTTCAAGCTTTTTTCAGCCTCAGGCATCTCATACTGATTTGCCCACAGCAATATTATACAAAGACCCTCTGCCAAGATGGTTCAATTTCCTGAGTAATCTTGCATTAACATATGTTTTGAAAGAAAACATTTGCTTTAATTGCTCTTACTTTGCTCCCTGGCTTCAGATATATCTGGAAAGTGTTCCTCTCTAGGCAGGTCCGGGATAGGTTTGTAATCTGGAAAGAAACACGGTCTGAGAGGTAATCTTTGGGTTTCCCCTGAAGCTTCTGCAGTAAGATTTATAGTGTTTAATCCCACTTATATAATTATACTCTGCAGGTATATTTTTAACTTTCTCCTAAATAATTATTTCAGAATGCAACAGAATGGCATGGAACATATGTGTAAAAGGAAATAGTCTCCACAGAAAACATAAGAGATCTGGATTCATGAGTGAAGTCTTGCATTGCTCAATGAAGGCATCGTAGCTTGGCCCAACTGCATTTTCCCTGAAATCCCCTAAAGTACTTTCCTTTTAACAATGGTATTAGTAAAATTTGGGTTGCACATGGATGAAACGAAAGGCAGCAAGTGTTTACTTTTCACTTCATTGCTGTACAGCACTGTGCTGTGCTCCCAGGTGACAAACAGAGACCACTCACCCTACACCACCCAGCCTGTGCACCACTAGAAAGGCAATTTCCTGTGATCCTGCTCAGTCTTGGCATCTGCAGTGCCTCTTCTGCATCAGGAGAGAACTGTTAAAATGGTTCATCTCCACCTACTGCAGGATGGTGTTCAGTGGGCTGGGGTATCTGCACCTGCTGCCCGTGCTCCTTTTGGATGAGCCTAAACCAGAAATTGTGTCCTGAAAGCGTACCTAATGGATCCAGCTGGTAACAGGATTTCTTCCATGGGAATATCAGAATGATTCAGAAGTAAACCTCTCACTTTGAGGGTAAACCTATCAGGGCCTCAGCAGTTTGGTTCTACAAATCCAATCTTACTGGGTTGTACAATTTGGTGACACAGATAAAGAAGTGTGGCAATACCAGGGCAAGATGGACCTTGGTCCCCCCAAAAGGGATTGCTATTAAAAAAAAAAAAAAAAAAA
>WEIV01021023.1:86757-106630 GCA_013390005.1 Calyptomena viridis
AATAGAAACCTAAGTAAAGTAAGCAGTCCAAATATACAAAACGAGACTATATTTGCTTTTTTTTTTTTTAACATATGTATAATAATATATTATTATGTAGTCATACAATAATCTACAGATTATACAGATCAGATGCAGACCCATACAGAAGTATAGATCATACAATAATCTATACATTATACTATATAAATATGTTATTATATTATTATATATAATATAATTATTAAATTATAGAATGTGTATTCTTTATACGTCATAGAATTATGTAATAATGCTTCTTTCATAAATATAAGTAAATTTACTAAAACTACTGTCTTAGTTGTATCTACACTGGATTTTACTTTAAGTAAAGCACTTGTGGATTTTGAGTACTCTCTCACCCACAGAGTATGATGACTTTTGTCCCAAATATCTCTTGATTCTCAATTCTCAGAAATCATATTGGAGACTGAGGTCATATGTTCCCCTCTTAGGTGTTTTTCTCCTTACCTTTATCCTTTTTTCACATTCTTTCAAGAGGTCACCAAATGACTACAATCACCAGCTTCAGGCAGATGGACAGTAGTGTGAGACAGCATCTAGCCTGTATGTTAGGTGAAGAAGAAAATCAGCTGCCATAACCATTGTCTCCTCATTCTTGTACCACTTGATACAGGACCATGACACAGCTCTGTCATTGATGGTGCTTGACTATTCAACCCTCAACTTCTACTGCTTTTCAGGCACGTTAGAAAATAATACATTTCATTTTACAGTTAAAGCCTCATCATGAGAATAAGAGAAAAAAAATTTGGTTTAGTCTGAAAATATGCTGTCTGCAGCCTTAGTTAGGTGTGTACTGAGTACAACTGAGACTGCAGTGCTCCTGGAAAGTCTGGATTTAAAAAATAAAAGTTAAAGAGCAAAGAAGCTCAGTGTTCAAGGATGCATTTCACAAATAAGATATTAACTTCTAATCAAAAGAGACACCACAATCTTAAACCTATCCAAGTAAAGAAAATACCCTATTCAGGAAACANCAAGTTCAATGCCAGGCTGGATGGGCCCCTGGGCAATCTAATCTAGTGGATGGCATCCCTGCCACTAGATGACCTTTAAGGTCCCTTACAACCCAAGTTATTCTACGATTCTATAAATCTGAATGTGTGTTTTATTTTACTGCAGATGGCAGTAGATTAAACCCTTCAATGATCTATAAAACACCAGATTCCTACATTCCCTTGGGATCTTGACTGTGTTTAATCTTCTACACTCTCTAAAACATTTGGCCTATGTCTAACAATATTATTCCTTACCTGTGTCCATCTGCATACAAGCTCCATATAAGCCTCATTTTATATCCTCCTGGGTAGCTCAGGAACACTGATCTTCAAAGCACAGTTATGGAGTGGTCTGATAACAACAGCAATGTACTAAATTGTACCACTCTGGGAGTGTTCAAGGTGTTCCCTAGAAGTTTCTCTTCAAGTAATACAAATACCAACCTCACTCACCTTATGAGGTCAGAAGATGTCACAACATAAAATGATATGGTGAATAACTGTCAGTTATTTGTCTGGCACGATTGTGCCAGCTCTCTAGGCTCCTGGGATAAAGTAAATGTCAAAGGCATCTTTAACCCAGAATCTGAGCTTCATCAAGACTGGTGTTCAATATATTCATGCCAGGCTAAAAAGAAAGGGTGACACAGGTAATTTGACTTCATCTGCTGTGCCTAAACACCATCTGGCAGTATAATGAAGAAGGGTATGTGGAAACTAGATTACATTCAACTGAAAAAAAACCAAAACTTGCTGAAGTTTACAGCAGGCAGCCAAAGGCCAATCCTTTTCCTGTTGACTTCAGGCCAGGATGAGATAATGAGCTGTCTCAATTTATCTCACTTCCACTTCTTGTAAGCAGGGAAATAGAAACCTAAGTAAAGTAAGCAGTCCAAATATACAAAACGAGACTATATTTGCTTTTTTTTTTTTAACATATGTATAATAATATATTATTATGTAGTCATACAATAATCTACAGATTATACAGATCAGATACAGACCCATACAGAAGTATAGATCATACAATAATCTATACATTATACTATATAAATATGTTATTATATTATTATATATAATATAATTATTAAATTATAGAATGTGTATTCTTTATACGTCATAGAATTATGTAATAATGCTTCTTTCATAAATATAAGTAAATTTACTAAAACTACTGTCTTAGTTGTATCTACACTGGATTTTACTTTAAGTAAAGCACTTGTGGATTTTGAGTACTCTCTCACCCACAGAGTATGATGACTTTTGTCCCAAATATCTCTTGATTCTCAATTCTCAGAAATCATATTGGAGACTGAGGTCATATGTTCCCCTCTTAGGTGTTTTTCTCCTTACCTTTATCCTTTTTTCACATTCTTTCAAGAGGTCACAAAATGACTACAATCACCAGCTTCAGGCAGATGGACAGTAGTGTGAGACAGCATCTAGCCTGTATGTTAGGTGAAGAAGAAAATCAGCTGCCATAACCATTGTCTCCTCATTCTTGTACCACTTGATACAGGACCATGACACAGCTCTGTCATTGATGGTGCTTGACTATTCAACCCTCAACTTCTACTGCTTTTCAGGCACGTTAGAAAATAATACATTTCATTTTACAGTTAAAGCCTCATCATGAGAATAAGAGAAAAAAAATTTGGTTTAGTCTGAAAATATGCTGTCTGCAGCCTTAGTTAGGTGTGTACTGAGTACAACTGAGACTGCAGTGCTCCTGGAAAGTCTGGATTTAAAAAATAAAAGTTAAAGAGCAAAGAAGCTCAGTGTTCAAGGATGCATTTCACAAATAAGATATTAACTTCTAATCAAAAGAGACACCACAATCTTAAACCTATCCAAGTAAAGAAAATACCCTATTCAGGAAACAGAATATCAGAATTTCATTACACAAGTACTCATCAAACTAAAACAGAGAGCTTGTAATGCAACATAAAATACAGGTTTTAAAGGCATACTCCACAATGCATTTAATTTTTACTTCATTTTCCAGATTCACATCCAAAATCTAAATGTAGTTACTGTTATGTGAACTTAGCAAGGAAAAGCATTAAAATCTTTTGTTGTTCTTTCAAAAGACAAATTGAAAGACAAACTTGAGAAGTTAAAACTTAGAAAGATATTGTACACATGGGCATGCTGTCACTCGTAGACAAACACATAAATGCTCTCTTTCCAAATATACATTACAGTCTGCATATGTATGAAGGAAATAATAAATACTTACTTACACAGTAACATATTTTCTTAATTAACAATTTTCAACATTAATAATTTTATTAATATTAATATTTATTTCCTCTTAATTACCCCTTGAAACACTTAAAATAAAATTGTAGAAGAGTTTGATTATAAAATATTTTTGAACTACAATATGTTGCACCTACAAGTGTGTAGCCATGTGTTATGGTTTGACTCCGGCTAAAATGCCGAGAGCCCACACACAGATCCAAAATTTCTCACAGAAGGAAAAAAAACTTCGACTTTTGTGATAAGGATTACAAGCAACTGTTTATTAACTATTTCACAAGCAAAACAGGCTCTAACTTAGAATATTCACTAATACTACTAATAAAATCAGAGCTTAAGAGTTTAAGGGTGAGAAGTTTGATAGATGTTACAGACACCTTTCTCCCCTCACCCCTCCCTTTTAAGATCCTTCACCTTCCCCCAGCAGCTCGGGAAGGCAGGAGCGGGGCAGGGGGTTACGGTCAGACGTTGTCTTTGCTGCTGCTCAGAAGAGAGAGAGAGAGAGTCCCACCCCACCTTTCCTCGTGGGGTCTTTTTTCTTCCACGGAATTTGTGGATTATACTGACAACAGCTTTTCAGATATTGTTGTCACATAAGTCACTTTACCATAGGTGCAGTCACTCAGATGCTGCTCAGCTGCTTCAGTGTGGTTTCTTACAGACCACGAGTCCTCCCAAGAAATGCTGCTCTGCTACTCAGCGTGGGTCTCTTCTTCCCATGGCTCACAGGACTCTATCAGGCCCCTCTGCTCCAGATGCAGACATCAAATGTCCCACAGGATCACAGCCTCTCTCCTCCACCACTTTCTGCTCCGACGTGGAAATCTTCCAATCTTTCCATGGGTGTGCAGGCAGAAGAATCTTCGCCCCTATGGGTCCTCACAGATTGCTGGGACCCTATTCCAGTGTTTAAGGCATCTTCTCCTTCTCCTTCCCTCTGACCTTGATGTTAATCAAACTTCTCACCCCCCTTTCTCTTAAGCCGCCATGATATTCTCCCAGCTTTTTTTTCTGCTTCTTCTTAAATATGTTATCACAGAGGTGTTAGCAGTCGACCTTGAGCTACCTTAGAGCAGAGAAAAACTCCAGCAGCTTCTTAAAGAAGCCTCTCTCCTAGCCCCCCCCAGCTAATAAAAAACTGACTACTTAAAACCACAACCCCATGCCGTAAAACAAATAAGACATGAGTGCTATTGGAATTACCTTGCTCTTCTACATTGATGAAGAAAATGAATAAAAATGCGTGATGAAAGGCTGCTTCACAAATCTTGCAGTCTAATTCATTGGAGTGGACTATCTTTCCCCTTTTCTAAATTATCATTGTTTTTTTTGCTGATGATAATTTATTTTTCTGTTAAAATGCACTGGGTGCAGTATTTTTGGCTCTAATCTGAGAATTACAATGTGCCACACCAAAACCCTGCAATGTCTTGTGTCTGATCTTTATTTTAATTGAAACAGGCTGTTAAAGTAATGCACATACAAGCTGCTAATGTGTGTGTAGTTTATCTTCATTTAATGAAATGTCAGGTTTAGGACAGGAGAAATGTTGAATTTCCTAAGCTGTGAGGAAATTCAATGTAATGAGATTGTGTTTCCAACATTGTCACAACCATTTGAACTTTCTGAAGTAGTGAGAAGGGCTGTACATGAGGTGAAACACTTTGCCTCCATATAATTTGTTTCCCTTTAATTCTAAAAGTCAATTCTGAAAGGTGTGCTGTCAGTGATCGGCATGTGCAATTTGCACTGAGGTCGCTGGGAGCCAATACACAAATCAGCATCAGTGGATGTTCCTAAATACACCTTGCTCTCAAAATAATTGAAAAGTGTGTTTTTATTGTATAGTTCTTGACCGCAAAAAGAAAAATAACCCGTCTCCTACAATTCTATTGTTTTCCCTTAAAAGTGCCAAAAATGTCACTGAATGGCCTTGCATGGGGCAGAGCACATTGCCACATGACAAGCTTAATAACCAGTTTGCTATGCTGCTACATAACTCCTATATAAGAGGGAAGAAATTCAAAGACAAATAGGTGATAATTTCTGATTACATAGGGAGGAGACTTCTCGTTTTGAAGCTCTTTGCTGTCATAGAATCATAGAATATTCTGAGTTGGAAGGGACCCACAAGGATCACTGAAGTCCAACTCCTCACACTGCACAGCACAGCCCCAAGAATCACAGCATGTGCCTGACAGAATTCTCCAAAAACTTCTTGAACAACCTCTGGTAGGCTTGGTGCTATGACCACTTCCGTGGGGATCCTGTTCCAGTGCCCAAACTCCCCCGGATAAAGAACCTTTTCCTAATATTCAATCTAAAAAAATCCAATAGCCCTTCTGTTGAATTTTAGGTAAAATTGTTTGTCTTTCCTGCATGGAATATTCCTAAACAAGAGTATGTGGAGATGGCTGAACCATGACATGAACTGAACAGTAGGCAAACTTATAAAACAAAGATGTTGCATTACAGCAAGAGTTGTCACTGTATTCAACTATAGTAGTCCAAAGACAACCTTATTGATTGGTTCAACAAAATTACATTTCCCCTCCAACCCCCATCTAGGTTATTTTGCTGAAACTGCTGAAAAGCTGAGAATTCTTCATAACAGAAAAATTAAGTCCCCTGGGAGGCAATGAGAGTCTTCTTGTTAACTGAATGGTTGTTTGCATTCAATTTTCTTACCTTCATTACTCAGACACATCTGTACATTTACTAATTTCTAACAATAATAAGAAAACGTACATGACAAACTGAAGCTTTGAGTGCATCTCCAGAATAAATTTCCCTTCCTAAGGCAGAGATGCAGGACTTTTAACCTCAGTATTGTGAAGTACTATAAATGTATCCATTTATAGTATTTTCTCTTCTGTGAGAGAAGGAAAAAAAAACCAAAACTGCATTTGAGACAAGGTAGAGGAATGAAATAAAATGCCATAAATACAATGTATCTTTTATATCAAAAAGTTTGTATGATTCAAAAGAAAAGCTGTGGGGAAAAGATTATTGAACTTTCCTTGGAAGGTGACATAAATAAATCTCCTACTCTAATTTACCAGCTAGTATGGAACTCGAGTCTCTCCAATCAGAAGACATTGAGATCTATATATGTAGCACATGAAAAAGAAAAGGAAAAAGAAACATTCCAGAAGTTCTAACCTTAACAGACTCAGAGAGACTCACAGACTTCAAATGGACCAAAATAAAAGTCAATAGACACTGTAATAGAAGGGTGATGTTCATTAGACAGAAACAGTCTTTGATGTATGCTGGTAGGTGTGTATTCATCCTTTAAAGCAATGAGATACAGTGTATTTATTCTAATAGTATATTTTGAAAGTTGAAGAGGATGTAAACAGTGCTATGAAGAGGTGGATATTAAGGACTCACCACATTGGATTCTTAGACTATTCTAAGGGATTTTTCCTTTTGTCTCCCATTGATACGGCTGAAGAAAGTACTTTGGATAAATATAAAAAGAACTTCTAAGATTTACAAACCAGATTTGCTCTGTTTGCCTCTTTCTTATAAAACCTCTCAGGAATCTAAAGTGCAACCAGCTGGCTGACATTTGGGGCTGGGTAGGCACATACAGCTCTGTTGGTAATGAGGGCAGCAAGACCCCTGGGACACTCTGTGGACACCGGTGGTGTTATTATAAAGACCAGCAGTCTGAGCATCTGGAGATGTGTCACATCTGTGACACATCTGTGGAGGTGTGTCACCCACACTTTTTCCCTGTAGGAAGGATCTATCAGTACATGGTGGGCCTTATCCAATGGTCAGCACCCAGAATGTGGCAAAGCAGGATAACTGCTAAGTTATGAACAACTGGCTAACACCTCACAATAGTTAAACAACATTAATGATGCCATCACACTGAAATTAATGTCATTAGGTTTATGTAATGCTTCCTTTCATGTAATTCATGTAATTGAGTTCCATTAAGCACTTTTAGACAACTTGTTAATTTTCTAATCAAAACATTGAAAAGAGTTAAATTTTCACTTTAATTCTACCTGGTTTGCTTCATGCATTAAGTGTCCTGTAGAGATGTTAGTTTTGGCTTAAGCCACTCTGCAGTGCCAAAAGTTATGTGTCCCCTGAGCTACTTGTCTGTTTTCTAAAGATCTCAGGGTTTCAGATAATTGGGCTGGGAACTGTTTCCTGTGTACTGGTTGCAGATTAAGGAAATTAAGGAAGCAACAGTTAGAAAGGTGCATTTCTGATTTAATTTGCTCTCTGGAACGACAGAGCTATTCAATCAATTTCTGAGCATTGCTTTTATTCTGGAAGACTGCCAGCCAGGGAACTATAACTAACTTTTTAGTTGGATTTGAAACAAATAAAACAGAACAGGGAAGCAATTGGCACCATTGTAATATAAAAGAACTGAAGGTTTGAAGAACAAGCTGACTTCAATAGATGTTGACTTTTAATTAAAGAAGTAATTATTTTAAAAATCCTTTCTTTGCAAGGCATCTGAAGAAATGGATGAAGATAGAAGATGACATATTATTTTTTCCAGAAAACAGGGAGGTGAATAACACTATACAGAAAGCAGAAAAAAAATTTTTGCAAGTGCAGAGTAGATAACTAAATATACAAAAATACAAATTTGAAAGATTGTTATTGCAGCACATTCAGCAAATTAAATAGTAGAAGATATTGCTGTTCATGAGAATGAATCTTCTTTCTTTGCTCCCTAACATCCATAAATGCTTTTTGTGCATATTCTAGAATGAATTTTGAATAAATATGTATTGGACATTTGGTTGCTGTTATTTGACTACCTTCTTCTCTCTTTTATACAGAAGAATAACAGTAATGAAACTGGAGAACTGTATTAGGGGGTCATTGATTGTCTCAAAAGCAGGAATGCTGCAGTATGCCTTGCCATTGCTGTCCTGCTTCAGAGTAGGTTGGAGCTGGAACGATATGCAGTCTGCTTGTTGAAATTTTATCTAACTGATAACATCACCCATTGGCTGAAATAAAAAACTGTCAGTTTTTTCCTAAATTATCACCACAAGAATCAAAGATGGTTTTGCTTTAAGTTCATAAATACTGAGGAGACTTCAAAAATTGCAGCAGACATTTTAAGTTTTGATAGATCCGTTATGACCTGGTACAATATGAATTATAAAGACAGATACATTTGGTACTGTGAAAGAGTTAAATTTTGTAAACTAAGAAATGTGTGTAAGTACCTGAAGGGAGGGTGTTAAAAGGATGGAGGCTCGTTTTAGTGGTGCTAAGCAATAAGACAATAGACAACAGGCAGAAACTAATACACTGGAGTTCCACCTGGACATGAGGAAAAACTTCTCTACTGTGCAGCTGACAATCCTTTGCAGTCTGCTTTACAGCATCCTGATTGAGCAGGAAAGTTGCACTAGATGACCTCCAGTGGTCTCTTCCAACCTTCCTCATTCTCTCACTCTGTGCTTTCTCTCATTCTGTGAATATTAATTGATGAGTTTCACCATGCCAAAAAGTGCAGAGATTGAAATAATGAAAACTGAAATCCCCATGAGTTTTGAAATCTCCAGATCTCCAAGACTTAAGACTGTCAAGAATCTGTATGTCAAGGAAGGAGAAAAAAAACAAAAGAGAAGGAAAGAACACCAAGCCTAATCATTCCGATAAAAATATCGGAATAAGGAATAAGGAATAAGCTTTGGTTCATGAACAGGTAAAGCACCGATTAGCAAGCTATATCTCAGCTATCAAATGATGTAGAGCTTAAGAAAGAATTGCCAGAAGTCAAGCTGAGAGCTGAGACCTTATAAACAAATAAAAGAAACAGTTAAACAAACAAAAAATAGATAGTAAAAAGTGGGATTCCTAAGCATAGAACCAGCAGGGGTAATCTAAGCAACTCTCCAAAGTAAACTTAATAGTCTCAGTTTTCATTGTGAAAGCTTTGAGGACATAATGGCAAGATACATAATGAAAACATAAGTGTTGAAATGACCATGCTAGAACAGGAAATCTGCAGAAATGTGACACACCTAAACAAATATTGATTCTGGTAACAAAAAATCTTGAGTTTTCAAGATTTTCAATCAAAAAAGTGTGAGATTATTTAATATAAAAGGAAAAAATATTTAAAGAAGAAAAAAAAGGACAAAGAGATTGAGGAATTATTACAGCTGGGAACCTGATATCTAAAGTATGCATATTTTTGGAATAAATTTTAAAGGAAATATTACAAACTCAGATGCGAAGAGGATAAATGTAATATAGTTTACCTAAAAGAAATAGGCTTGCTATTCTAAGAAGCATTATAGACAAGAGAAAAGCAGCAATTCTTCCATCTCTGAGTTTTCAATATATGTGGTCTCATGAAAATTTGTGAAATATTGGTCCAGTTGAGTAAGAGCGATTAATTAAAACACAGAGAAGGAAATGTGATAAGGTTTCTAATTTTTAGAGCTTTGAATATTTGGGATGTAGAACAGCTTTCCAGTAGCCACCACTGAAGGTTTAAAAAAAAGCCAAACACCGATCCCCTAATAATTTATTTATATTTATTATTTATAAGACTGTCCTCTGTAAGATTATGAAAGTCACTGCATTGTGCATTATTTGTGATGGCAGGTGGATAGTTTTGCTTAGCTCAGAGATCCTGTGCAGTCTTAAGTACCTTAGGGCAATGACCTAACAATTCTACATCTCTGAAAGAAAAACTGTGCTGTAGATTTATACCAACTCTGACCTTACCTTTGGCTTTCCACCACTGGGCTGCTAAGTCTAAAGGCATCTGCCTTGCATGTACCACAGGACATCATAGTTTTCATCTGTACCTGATGTGCCTTTCAACTCAAAGTGCTGGGGCTACCATTTCGTGTAACAGCACATGCTCTTATATGGTTCACACACTGCAATTAGAGAAATAAATTTGGCTTGTTTTTTTAAAAATTTTCCAGAAGATATAGTTTTTGTGTATAAGAGTGATGATGATGAATAGTATTGACAAGTAAGTACAAAGTTTGATTGGACAGCGACACACATAAAGCAGAGAAACAAGGTCTAAAGGGAAAATCAAAACCACATGACTGACGAGAGAGAAAAACCTGAAATAAGCAAAAAAATCTCCCAGAGAACAGTTAAGCTTTTCAGTTAAAATTCCCTAAGTACAAGCAAAGACCAGAAGTGATTAAAGTCATGTGTTTTTCAAGTGATATTTTCCAAACTATTAGTGTCTTAAATTTCATCTCCTGGGTAGAGTGAAAAATGAGCCAAATCTTTTAAAACATATTCCTTTAATGTATTTACACATAGCACAAAAAAATTTAATTTCTTTTTTCATGTGATTGGCAGCACCAATAAAAGACATACCCTGATTTTTAAGTGAAATGTTTCTTGTACTTGTAAAATTGCATTTTTCAGTGTCTGAATGCTTTTTTTTTTTAAAGAAGCCTCTAATCTTAACAACTTCAAGTAGAAGATGTAACCTGATTAAGCAAGCTCCTTCCAGGCTTATGAGAACTGATAGTTGAAAATGCTTTCCTCTTTACAGCTGCTTTGTACAACTAGAATTTTTTTCTTTTACACAGGGTGTTTCTTAGAAAGCAAACCAGGCTGTAATCCTGAAGCTGAGTGTTTGTGGTTTCCAGTGTTGATTCGCTGATGTATAGTAAAACATATGCTGGCATTTCTGCCTTTCCCTCACTGAGGGCACCTCAAGTGATCTCTTCATTCTCTGTAGCCAGCAATTTAGCTAGTCAAAACTGAACAGCTTTGAGACCTCATGCTTCAATAAGATCTGGTAGAAATTATTTAGCAATGTTCTCTACAGGAGGGTAAAATAGACAAATAGAAATGTAAAAAACACACATTTCCCATCTTTAAGAAACAAGGTGTGGTGGTGCATCTCTCCACCACACCACCACGGGGCCTGCTCTATGACCTCAGAAGTCCTGAACATACAGTTGGGTGGTGAAGTGTCCCTGACCATACCAGATGCTCTTACATGATACAGGTGGGAAAAACACTCCCTGTAACAGCAACATCAGGTGCCTAACCAAGGTGGGGAACAAAGGATAACCAGTCATCCCCAGATGTTATTCTAAATCTATAATAAGCCATATTTATAATTGTAGTAAATAATATTTAATCACTTTTTAATAATTTAGTGAAAGTTTAAGTGCTGCTAAATCCTTTCACACCCGTGTCTTTTTTATTTGGATCCTTTACACCCTTACTCTTTTGCATTCCCAGTATCCGTGTAAACAATTCTGAATTGACTCTCATCTGACTTTGCATGCTCCATCTATATAGTAATAAAGTGAACTCCACCTCTGCATGAAGGTAAAGTCACACTTTCACACATTCATAGTAAAACCTGCTTTTTGCCAATAGCTTTGACAGTGATTCCTTAAGAGACCGAAACCACTCATTAATGACACAAGGCTGTAAGTACATATGTAAATTAGTTCAAATGTATGGCAAGCCTTAAAATCTGAATTACCTCACAATACAGTGTTTTCTCCATTTAAATAAAGAAGTAGGGGACCTACTTACTATTTTTCTCTTTGTTGTGTAATTTGTAGTATTTTGTATAGATATTTTCAAAATTGCTATATATGTTTTGGGTCTGCTTGTGATATAAGTATGTATTGTTGTGAGATTAAAAAGGAAGATATTAAGGAAATGCAGCTTGAGGGGAAAAATGTGTAAAATGGAGAAAAAACATTGCAGACAAATATTAACAAGTTGTGTAGACCACCTCTGCATGAAATTCTACATACCTTAACACTGCTAGACACCACAACGCTTAAAAAGAATAGAAAGTAGCAGTTATCTAAACACTACAAGTTGTCTTCAAGGCCACAGTCTGAAAACCAGAAAAGACACAGTGTTATTTTCTTTCTTCTTTCAGAGCTTTGAGCAGAATTTCAACGATGCTATTCAGGTCATGAAAGCAAGGTGCTGCAGGGAAACAGGCAGGAACAAATTCTCTTCTAGCCTCTGCTTCTTCTCGTCTATGGAGTTCTAAGCACCTCATTCCTTTCATAATGAAAAGATTTTTTTCTTGGAATACGATGCAATACATAACAGAGGCACAGCTAGTAAAGATGGAAGAAAGGAAAAACCAACAGCAACACTGAAATAAAGATGAGACAACTCACATTTGGTGTAACGTGTGTGTGGTAAAAAAAGTGTTCTCGCTTTTGCAGAGAACTGAGATACTGCCCTTTCATGCACTTCTAATCAGGAATATATCCATCAATTCCAGACCTAAAAGGCCTAATTGTGAAGCAGTGTTTTTAACAGAGATCCTCGCTCAGAAGTGCTAAGTGGTAACATACGTCTAGGATGAGGGGGTTGTATTTATGTTCTCCTGACTAAAGAAGAAAAGGTTATTTTGATTTCTTCATCTTCTTGCACTCTTTTTTCCTATTTTTAAAGACAAACAAGAATACAATTCCAAATATTCAATTTTCAGTTTTGCAATTGAACAGATAAAGCTGCAAAAGCTCCACTTCCAGGAACACTGAAAATAAGGGCTGCTTCAGAAATGAATATGAAGGATATTTTCTCGGATTTCAAGTTTATGGCATACAAATTCCTTATTCCTCGTGTGCTTTGAAAGCTCTCCTAATGAATGTGAAAAACAGAGGACAGAGTTTTGCCATAGGGCTGTTCCCATTCAAACAGCAACTGTGGAATTCATCTCTAACTGAGCTCAAGTTAACCCATAGTCAGAGTCTTCAAGATTCCTATCAGGAATATGCACAAGAGCCTGTGTGTAAGGAAACAAAATTAGAAATGAGGCCTATACCATTATCATTCTTCACGTCTTTTAAAAGATAATATGAACACAACTATGCAGAGTAATTTGGATGCATTTTTTTCTATGCCTGGCATTCTCAGAAGCTGTAAAATCTCTTTTTCATGAGCAGCTATACATGGATTTTACAGAAAACAAATTTAAAAGAAAAGAATAGAAATCTCTACTGTTTCAGATTACAAAAGTATTTTGAAGATATTTGGAAGTAATGGAGGTAAGAGAACAGGACAGTCTTGAAAAGACTGATACTTAGCCATCACTCTTAATAAAAAACCAAGTACTACCTGATCTAATAAATTAACATTGCAACAATTATGGAAATGGGACAGGCTTCTTTTCTTTCAATATTTTAAAATATTTTCTCAGTTATATTTATTCAAATTCTTCATGGTTCTCTGCCTCAAGCTGTGAAAAGCAGAGAATAGAGAGGTGTTAAAGAAAAAAGCATTTCTCTCTGACTTTTCACAGAGACAAAAATTTTACCATTTGTTCTTTACTTCAAATATTCAAGTCTAAAATTCCTTTCTGTCCATTCTCTGTTCTGTTTAAACTTTTTATCATACAGGGACTCTTAAACTTTGCTGAAAGGCTTTATTGACATTGTGCCAGGTTCTCAAGTCTGCCTCTAAATTAAATAAAATAAAGCAGATTGCTCTAGTACAGAAAGGCTGTATGCTTCATATTTACAAGGAAGGCAGTTGCCTACTGATACTTCTCTAGGACCTATGTAAACTTATGCTAAATTTTTTCTCTGAAATAGAAAAGCACTTAATCATGTCATTCCCTTCGCCTTTAGTGGAATTTAATCATATGTTCATTGCTTGTGATTAAGTACTTTCATGCATTTTGCTGCTTTCTTCTATCAGTGCCATAAGACTTCATCCACAATCATTAGGTACAAAACCACTCTGGTGAATAACAGCACACAAGACTTGCAGAACACATGCTACAGCTAAATTCACACATAGAATCATAGAATATGCTGAGTTAGAAGGGATGCATCAGGATCGTAAAGTCCAACTCCTGTTCCTATGCAAGACACCCCAAGAATCACACCAAGCATTGTCCAAACACTTCTTGAACTCAGACAGTTTTGGTGCTTTGACCAGTTCCCTGGGGAATCAGTTCCAGTGCCCAACCATCCTCTGGGTGAAAAACTTTTTCCTGATATGCAACCTAAACCTCCCCTGACTCAGCTTTATACTGTTTCTTTGACTCTTATCACTGGTCATGAGAGTGAAGTGATTGGTACCTGCCCCTCCTCTTTCCCTCATGAGGGAAATGAAATCTCCTCTCAGTCTCCTCCAGCTTGAACAGATCAAGTGACTTCAGCTGCTTCTCATAAGGTTTCCCCTCAAGGCTCTTCACCATTCTCATGGATCTCCTTTGGACACTCTCTAATAGCTTAATGCCTTTTTTTATATTGAGGTGCCCAAAACTGCATGCAGGACTGCATGCATGAGGTGAGACCACACCAGTGCAGAGCAAAGCAGGACAATCCCCTCCTTCAAGCAGGTGGTGATGCTTTGTCTGATGCCCCCCAGGACACAGTTGGCCCTCCTGGCCATATAAAGTCACCCCAAGACGTCTGTCCTTTGCATCTCTATGGTATGTGGTACATTGCCTTAAATTGGGAAGCCCTTACTAATGTGCATCACAAGTCCTTCTCTGTTGACATGATCTATTTTTTTCTTAAATAAAAGCTAAGTATGAAGAGAAAGAGCAAAATCATCCTAAAATGGAGCCACACAAAAACAAGGTGTATGCGTGTCTGTAAGGTTTAGCTGATATTCCCTGAACTATACCGGTGACGTGGTTGCATTTACCTACTTTGGGTAAATGGGGTATTTCCTGTTCATTTTTCTTATTTCTACTACTTCATTTTCATCTTCCACCGACATTATCCTGTATTCACATGGCTGCACATTTTTGCACACTGCACACACATTTAGAATCAATAGTCAAAACTCTCTGAAATGCTTCAGAACGAAGAACTTTTGTAAATATTATGTTGAATTCAATTAACTGAAAAACCGAGTCCTTGAATAGCTATTCCAAAGAGATATATTTTTGAAGACCAACACAAAGCTTACAAAAAATTGATTCTCCGAAGGTCACTTTCATCTTATTTTCCCAGTAGTTACTGAAAAGAGAACACTCTACATCTCTAAAATAATTGCAAAGAAAAATAAAAATATTTCTAAGTTCTTGATGCAGGGCACACTGAGAACAAAACTGTCTTTAGTGTCAAACATCATCGTAATTCATGAAAGATCACTTAAAAGAACACTAGGTAGTTCTTTGAAAGAGTTATCAACCTTCCTTGACTGCTTCAAAACTTCATTTGGCTATTTTAAACACCTGAATTCACTCTATTAGTTTGTATGGGTAATTTATAACTACATTTTGAAACATAGTCCCACAATTTTGAAATGCATGGATCCTTGTAATAGATTTTTGCTTTGCTTTTTGCTTTGCTTGTGTCAAAGACTAGTTTTTTTTTTTTAATATTTATTTTCATTCATACGAAGTGTTTCCAAAGTGTTCCATGTACTTTCACTAAATTTATGATCTATAATCACAAATTGAATCACTGTTCTCATCCTTGTGCATGCAAGGACATGTTTGTAGGCCACATATGCAGGGAGAGATGCAGAATAAAAAGAGCTCTGGCTTTTCCAGCAGAGCTTATAAGACCAACAGCAGTGGGTCCCAATGGGAGGTTCACTGGCCCTACACAGGGGACTGTCAGACACTGGCATTCTGCAGAGAGCTGTGTCCACCCCCTGAGCTTATGTGCTTCCTGCAGACTCTTGGTGTTCCCACAAGGAAAACTTTCTAAAGATTCATAAATGTTCAGGACAGTTTCTGGTTTTGAGTATTGTGACCTCCCTTGATTTTTGAGAATGACAACTGGATGTTTCTAGCAACCACTCTCAGGTGGATTTTCAGGTAGTCCACTGGATAAATAAACAAGTTGATAAGATAAAAGACTGTGACATTGCATTGAGTTCCCAGCCTGCCGGAGTCCTTACTTGACCTTGGACATGTAACTTAAATATTTATTCAAAACTTTATCTTTCTATTTATACAATCGAGTAGTTCCTTGCTTTCTCAGATGGATAAATATTAAGGATTTCAATGCACTCAGTGATAATGGAAGCCATTAAGCACCTAAAATCAACAACACTGCATCGATCTGTGATCCATCTGTTAAAAAGAATACCTTGCAACATAATCAGCAAAATATCTCTAGCCCTATTTTGGGAATACTTTTGTAATTATGAGTCTGAACCTGATAGAAGATACTTAGGCTTCCAAGGCAGATTTGTTCTTTAAACTTTTCAGATATAGACTAGTTATTTCCAAAAATATAACTGGTTTTATCCCTTTCAAAATAAAGTGCTATAAATACTAATATAGTTGTTTATATTATCCACAAAGGAATCCAACCCCTGTCACTTATTCAGAGCATTTGTATGTCTTTCTATTGTTCCTTTTTATTCATTCTATTATCCAAATTATGCAAGTCTTTTAAGTGCTGTGATGTGCATTTTTTTTCCTGCCCTGAATAATTGGTTGTTCCTTTCTGATATTATTACTTTAGTTGCTGAGTTGAAGTGGCCAGAGCTGGACACAATCAATGAATATATTATTATTTTCCTTCCTGAAGGAACAAAATCATCTTACTTGTTTTCTGATGGCTTCAGACCTATATAAGAACAAAGCCCAAATTCAGGTTTTGAGGTTGTTACACAAGCAAAAAGTCACATTAAAAATTACATTCCTGATCAGCCTTTTTACACGAATCCTAATTTAAGGAAATACAAATTGTTCCATGTAACTCTTGTCCCCAGAAATTGCTTCTCTAAGAGCTGGAAGAATGAAATGTAAATAAATTGTGTCTGAATACATAATATGTTATTAACATATTTCACTGTTTTATAACACCCCCTCCCAACTATTCACAGGGCCTTTGAGATAGTTCCCTCCTATGTCTTTGTCACCACAAAATAATTCTTGCACACGGTTTGCATTAAGCTTCTGAAAGCCCAAAGGACAAAGGAACAAAACAGTTTCTGTTTCTCCTTATTCTGCTTTTCTCCAAGGGCAATGGCATAAATTAGTACAGCTACACAAGAGTCCACAATCACCAAAGCAATACAAATTGCTCAATTGCCCTTCTCAGACCAGCTTGCCAGAGTTGCAACCCAGCAGGTGCACTGTGACAGGATTTATAACAGGATAGCCACAGCAAGGATAGTAAGACAAGTTTAGTTAATTAACTAAGTATAGCACCAATTCCAGAGAGCGCTGCCTCACATTTGCCTGTCAAGGAATTCTTTAGATCTTGGAGTATCAGATTTCTCTACTTGCTACTAGGCTTTCTTTTCTTAGTACATCAGAGTACTGCACACCACCTGCAATCCCACTGGAAAGCAATTTTTTAGTCCTAGTTTGCAATGCAGATCCACACTACATGGATCATCTCCTCCCAGCTTACTTTTTGTCTTGCTTCCAAACACTCATGCTGTATCCTTTAATAATAATGGTGATTCTCACCATTTTACCTCTATCTGAATGTAAGTTTTAGCAGTGTCAAATGTAAGTCTTATAATTTTCAGAGACATCGGAAATTCATAGAGCTACGTTTTTTTTCCCTTCCATTTTTGGGTTTACAAGCTAGAATTCAGGTTTACCCAATTTAATAACAGCTGAAACAAACCTGCATATTTCTGCCAGGAGATAAACTTCTACTGCATGGTTAGGGCCATTTTTCCATGTGCAAGAAGACATGACATATTCTGAAACCATATATACAACATTTTCATTGCAAAGACAGTTGTCCCCTTGCCAGACAGAGTGCAGCTCAGTTAGAAAAATACATTTCCACCTAAATTATTTATATCTCTTATAAAAGCCTTCATTGAATTGAATTTTGTTGAAGTTAAAAGGCTTTTTTCAGAAACCACTTAAGTTAAAAAACTGTTACATATCTAAACAGTCTGGCTTTGCTGCAATTTACTTGGAGGCAGAGGGACAGATGCTGATTGACTTTCACTGGTTTTCAATCTGGCCCTTGCTATATTATCATGTAAAATTAATTTCCTTAAAATACTGAAGTCAATCAAGATATGAATAATTTTTATTTTTTACAAGGGCATCTAGTCATTATAGTTAGAAAGTTAGAGATCCTAGAGGAAAAAATTATTCTCTTCAGCATCATTGAGAAGTTTCCAAGAGTAAGCAAATATACCTGTGCATGTATAGAAAAACTAAAATCAAGATGTTCTGTAAAATCCATAAGAATGTCAAATATTGTAGTGCAATAAAAAAGTAAAACAAATTGTCTCAGAAGCTCTGCAGGATTAACCCTTTCTTGTCTGTTTCTAAAGCTAAAATATTTTCAATATTTTCATGACATATGAGAATGGAGCACAATTTGGTATTCTCAGTATAATTTTTCAATATCATATGCAGTGGGACATACCATTGACACTAAACTAACAAGACCAGTCTTCAAAACTATAATTTTTCAGTTCAGTATTTTTCTTTTTTATCTACTCTTATCATTAATAAAGCTGTATCCACAAAAGCATTAGAAGTATTAAACATAAAATAAACTGCATATTAACAACCTCAGCAGACATTGCTGATTCCTGGAGTCGGACAGGACAATGTGCTGCACATTCTCAATGCACAAAACATCATTAAAGAGAGCAGGAAAGATCTTGTCATTAATGTTGAGATTATTCATTTGAGTTGGTTTTCCTTCACACTATGATATATGCATTTAATTGTATGTCATCCAGGGTCAATATATGTATGCATGATGGCTAACTGCAACAATTTCCAGCTCAAAAATGTTATGCAATGGTCTGCTTTCCAGGCTGTGAAAGGAAGGCAAGCTTTCCTGTTGCAGAACCTAGGCTAGTTCCCAGGAAGGCAGTTTCCCTTGGCAAATGGAAAAAAACCCAGTGTATTTTCGACTGGCTCTGTTACCTCACAGGGTAACAGGCACACAGAAAAGAGGAATTACACAAACATTGTGATAAAACAAACACACAGGCAAACATAAAGTCAGGAAAAAAGAAGGTTGTAAGCTTTCAGTGTGAGCTCCAGTGAGTCACAGGTACTGTGTCATATAGATGTATCCTTAGGGTGCAGCACACTCATCCACTGTTTCCTAGATCCCAGCCCTGATGAGGGTTTCCACTACTATGTTCTTTCACTCACACTGTCTTCGTAGTTTGGTTTCAGTTCTGTCCCATGAGATGTCCAGAAAACTCTCAGTGTCAAAGAGAAATTCACTTTCTGCTGGGACTGGACTGCAGCCATGCCTTGACACAGAACAGTCACTGTCTCTTGCAAGACACTTTTTTCCAAGCAATGAAGCTGTATAAGAGATAAGCATTTAAGGCTCTTATTCCAGTGATTTCTCATTCTACTGAAACAAAATAAAGGTAGAACGAATAAATAAATAGATAGAGTACAAGGTACTTTTCCTCACGAGAAAGAAGTGGAAATCACAGAAGTTTATTCCACACACAATGGGATAAATAAGTTGAGGGTTTTTTTATTAGATTTGTGAACAAAATAGGACAGATCATGGAATTTACAGTAATTATATTTCTCTCTAGGACTTTGGGTATATGCACATATTTTTATAAATAGAAATGCTATAAAAATTTTCAAGAAATACAATTTACGCAGTTCTGATTCACAGCATCAAAATGGACAAAAGGAGAAAGAGAATGAATTTTCCTTA
>WEIV01021023.1:106674-116937 GCA_013390005.1 Calyptomena viridis
AAGACTGCAGTTTTTAATCTATCTGTATTTCCAAAGAAAAAGGAATCATTTCAGCTTCTTGTCACTAAAGTGTAGCTTTTGAGGAAACTGAATGCTTAAGTGCCAATTACAGTAAACGAAAACTCTTTACAAAGTAATAGCTTTTTTTTTTTTTCCCAAAGTGTAAGACAGGAATAATAGATGTAGACATTTGAAATTCAAAGAAGAGAAACTGGAAAAAATATAGAAACCTGCTTCTTAAAAAATTAATTCTTGAATAGAAAAAATTTCCTAACCACCACCTTCCCCTGCCCAATTTCTGCCCTATTTATATTGAAGAGTAGGTTTGTGTTGGAAAAGAACAAAACCAAAGAAGCCATGTTTAGGAGTCCTAGGAGTTCAATTAAAGATTGTACAGCTGACAGGCCCCCAGTAAGAGTGGAAAGTAACTAACTACTCAGTGCAAGCGAACTGAAACTCTAATTCTTTAGCAGTGTGAGTTAGCAGTGGTAGGAAATATCCAGTGGAATAGCTTTGTCTTAGTGTACCTGATTTAGCTGTGATTTAGCTGGCTTTGTACTTTTGTGGCATATTTGTATTTCAATAAAGCTTTATAAATGGAGACTCAGCCAAGATTCTCCAGTCTATTTTATGCATTCTTGTGCTTATCAGCACTTTCTCTGCTGAACTATAAAACAGCAGAACAACAAAGTCACAATTTTCTGTTTTATTGCCATGTCATTATACTTGTCACACAGTAAAGACCACTCAAGGATGGGTGTTTTCACTCTTTTGAACTAGATTTAAAGTAATTGATCAAAATGTTATATGTATTTCAGCTTCCCTTAAAATACAACAGAAGATGATTTCTTCTACAGTCCCAGAGACTTATTTATTCTTCTGCATCACTACAGCAGCCCCTCAGCACACATATGCATGGAATGAGACAAACAACCTATAAAAAGCTGTTAATCACATTGAATAGCCCAATTGCCAGTTAGTTTGTTAATTCAGGGCACACTATTCCAACTGCAGTTGTGCCTTCAGGACCTGGCCAGCATCATGACATCGCCATATATCTGAATTTCTTTCCCTTTTGTTTTATAGAGCTCCATTCCTGATAGAAGTCCTGAGAGTCTGAGAAACTCCTGCCAAGGGCTAAAGGTTAGTTTTAAATAAACTGAAAGCACACTTACTACCTTGGTCCAGATATAGTTTATTTTATTCCTTACTACAGAGAAATCAGGTTCCATCCTATAAGGAGTTTGTCAGTGCAAATGGGAGCTGAGATAAGGTCAGACCTAGCATTTCCTGAAAACTACTGGGACATAAAACAATCCTGACCAGTCAAGCCAGAGATGTGTGACATTAAAGACTGCTGGGACTAAAAGCTTGAAAAATCCCTTTCTTTCAGATGTTCAATCCTGTCACATTCAGCTTGATGACAGAAGCAAAGAAATCTATGCACAAAGAAAGAAGAAACAATCTGTGTTGAACCTATTTATTGGAAATAAAAACATTTTGATCTTTCTGTCTGGCTCAGGAGAGGAAGGAAACATTCCTGTCCTACACAATTGGCTTGATCTTTCTCTTCAACCTGGACAATAACATTCTAGCTAAGCTCTGCACAATGAACCCGTAAGGACAAGATTTTTAGCATGTTTCTATGTTTATTTTACAGCTATGGAGCTTTGTCAGCAGTGTGATATGTTTTGACCTGGTGGGAAAATGTATTTTTAACAGAAATATCCTTCATTTGTTTATAGTATTTTCTATGGAATGGAACCAGTTTTGACCATGTGGCCCAGAGAGTTTATTGGAGTCAGCAGATGACCTCTGTTCTAAGATACTGTAATGTTATTTTTTATGTGTATGTGCACACATACAACCATAATCTTACACATTTATTTCAAATAATACCAAAGAAACAATGGAAAATTGTGGTGTAAAACAGGAATTCCTTTACTTATAACAATACATAGCTTTTACTATAAAGTGTTTCAGAAACTCAGTTGCGTGTGAATTGACTGAGGAGTAATTTTTATTCTACACCTACAGAAATCATTCCTTCTCAGTTTCAAAATAGATTTTTCAACACTGTGCTTTGACACCTTCCTCAGAATTTCTATTCAGTGCAGTGACAGCTCAAATACTGTGTGCAATGGGAGTTGGAGATACACCATTCTCAGAGACTGATATATAGAAAGAAGTAGTGGTGATTACGTGTGCTTATATGATTTCTCTCTAACTCACTCCACAAGATTTTCACACTACCTATTGTGTTTTCTAGTGATCAACAAGCTGTTGAGTCTTTTTTTTCCTTGGCACCATATTTAACAAGCCTAAATGCCTAGAATTGAACAAATAGAAAAAAACTCCTCCTGGACTTGAAGGTCTTGGGTCTCTCGGAACCTCCTTTCCTTACATGAGTTTCTTTCAACAAGTAGCATGTTTGTTTCTGGAGAAGGACGTGGTAGTATTCATCCTGCAGGGGAGCACAGAGGGTTTCCTTTCAAGCAGTCATCTCCATGTGGCAGCAGACCACTCTGCAAGCCTTGCAGGAGAGGTGCCTCTTAGAAAAAACACAGCAGCATTCAGCCATCCTTTCCTTTCATAAAAAACTAATCTCATCTTGAAACTGGAGTCAGAATTCATGTGACATTCTGTGTAAAGTTAGGGTCCACTGCTGAAAAAAGGACAAAAGGACCAAGACAAGGAAATGTGCATTACCTGCTGCAACAACCTCAAGCCTAGTGGTTGAGATACTTTTATTTATTTAGAGAAAAAATAAAAGTCATTAAGCAGTAAAGGAATGTAAGACTAAACATAAGCTCCTGTTCTGTAACTTCCTGCCTCCTTTCCACTGCAAGACAATCACATTATGTAATATTTTTATAAAAGAACTGTGAATCACTCTAAAATTAGCTTATTCACTATTAGCATAGAGAAAGTAAAAGTTTGTTTACCCTCAGATGACAGAACACCTACTTATTTCCAGACTGAAATTATTCTGACTTGCAAAATGAAGTCAAATTATTTTGGTCTAATGCCATGAGATAAAAATTCAGCTATTGTGGTCATAGCTGTAGTCTTTCTCTGAACCTATTCCTGCTGAGATTTATATCACAATTAAACAAAAACAGAATTTTCAGAAAGCTATAGACCAGGACTTACCATACCTCCTCTGCTTCCCTACCTCTAGTAAAAGCATCTCCCCTTTAGCTGCATTTTCATTGCACAGAAAGTCCTCACATCCCATGATCCATCATGGGATGGATCCTGGTGGTTCAATGGAGGGCTTCCTTTCTTTTTTTAGTTCTGAAGGATGAGTTCCCAGAAAAAATTTGCTTCACAACAACAAATTGATATCTTCATCCATGTATTTAACCTTGCTTTTTGTGCTTTTGACTCTGAAACATTTCCATGACATAGTCAGGATGGGAAGAGTGCTGCTCATAATGCTGTCATGGGTCTTCACTGGCAGGAGAGAAGAAAAGGTGGTTGTGTGTATCATGGTGGCAGGTGCTCTGTATTCAAAGACATATGTGGAGTCTGGGGGTCAAATACACTACTGCTTCTATAAAGGACAAATTTTTCAAACTAATGGCGAGGAATATCCTCAAGGTTTTGCTCCCCTACGAAGCTCCTCTAAACCTGCATTTTCCTGAGAGGTCTAGTGCTCTTCCTTATTAACTATGGCAGGAGTTGCAATGGCAGAAGTAAATAAATTCAGACATTTATTTCCAGCTTGATACTTGACTTTTCATTAGTCTAGCTGTGCTGGAAGGTGAATTGAAATTGTATGAGGCCCAGAACAGAATTGAAAGACGTGTTTTATCTTGTTGCAGATTTGCTATCAATAGGTAACACTGGCTAGACATGCTGCTTGAATTTAAGAGAAAATAGCTATCTGCCTTTTAGCATACTTCCATACCAAATGGAATAATTGGCTCTTTGAAACAGAAATTAATTCTTCATTCACAGTTCCTGGAAGGAAGCTCAAATTGGAAAAATTGTCTGAAATAGATGAGTTCAGAGATAACATTTTATACAATGGAATGGACCCATTTAATTAAAAGCATGATTGACAGTCACTGTTTTCCTTCAAACTAAGGTAACTCTGAGACTGAAGTGACATACATCACTAAAGATAGAGCAGTGCACATAATGGGTTCTGTTTCAACTGCGAAATGAAGAAAGATGTTTTGAAATGGATAGGAAGTTTTGCCAAATTTTTAATTTTTTTGTTTGGTTGGTTTTTAGGAAGAGGTGGGTTTTTTTCCACTCTGAAATGAAAGTCTGAAGATCTGTGCAAAACACATCAAAAGAAATTATTTCAGCTTGTTCAGGTAGAACAGGATTCAGATCCTTGAGTTGTAAAACACAACAAAAGCTGAAAATTCTACCAGAACTGGATATTACAAACCCAGCTGAAAGCAAATTAACTCCCCTGAAGGGTTTAGAGGAGCAGAAATGCTAAACAGGTGAAGACCCTTGTCTGTGTGTGCCATCTCCTCGCTCTGCTTGTGGTTTCCCTAAGTTCTGCTAGAAAGATTTCTCATTACAGGCTCAGTCTTCACATGAGACACAGATATCACTGACCTTTGGGGTCACAACAGAGCTCACATATCTCCCACACAGTCTGCTTTTCAGCTTCTATCATTCCTCTGCAACCTGTATCAGACAGACCCAAGAGCTATAGTCTTATTTGGCTTTCCCTTGAGTTTAACACAGTTTTCATCCAGAATAGTGTCCAACTTTTTTGCAGATTTATGTCTCCTTAGGTTTCTTTCCACGGGCAAGAAACAACCTTAAATTCTTTTGGAAAGTCACTAAATAGAGAGGATTTTCCTTTTAGGTTCTGCAAACTATGTGTCTGAAAACTGCATATAATTAGAAACCCTTCACTTTGCAACCCATCTCCCTCAATTCTTCATCCTTTTCTGCTGATTTTTACAAGCAGACTTGTAAAAAGACCCAGCTTAACCTGAAAAATTAAAAGAATTAAACTAAAATACATTTTAAAAAAATTTAAATATTTATTTGAAAGCTAACTATTAAATAATGAAAATACTAAAACTTGTCTTATACATCATGAGGACAAAAGCAGAAAATATATTAAGGACTGATTTGTGCAATTAAGTATATAGTTCTTGATATATACCACATAAACCCCCACACAACAGAAAACACTGTAATTCAATTTACTCTCTTTAACTTAATTATCCACTTCATTTCTTATAGTCATATAAAAATGCTAATGCTTTTCTTGTTTTGCTAGAGCTCATTATGAGTTTTTTAAATAGAATTTATATGACTGTGTCAGTATATGTATCTCAGTTATGTCGTGCCTGAATTCTGGAAACTAGACTACTCTCACAGAGGGCTGAATGTAAGGATTTGTTTTACTTAATTTTAAAATGCTTTGTTAACTGCTTGAGTGCTGCCAAATGAAGCTGTTAAATCCTCACAAGAAGCACTCAATCCTGTAATACCATCAACATTCAAAAGAAAGCTGTCAAATATGACTTTCTCCACAGAACAGCAGTATTAGAGCAGGCAATGCAGACTTGCAATGCAGGCAAGCAAGAGGAAATGGGGTTTTGGTTGGCTTTTCACCATGTTTTCAGTAAGGTGACTTTCAGGAGAACAGCTCATATGACTAACCTTCAGTGTAGTATTTCCACTCCTTTTAGCAAATCTTGTGTTTATTGAACATTGAGGAAACTTATAGCTCTTCAAAACTGGCTCTTTCACTAAACAGACCTGACAGAGAGTCCTATGGAGACAACAATCAGCAACCATTGTCACCAACACCTAAATCCATAGGTTTAGTTTTATACTGCCCAGCTACCTCTTCCACTTACGGCTGGTGATTCCTGCCTCAGGGATTACTGGTGCTATGGTGGGAGGCAGAAGGTCCTTGGCCCACCTGCCCAGGTGTACAGCACTGCAGTCTGCATAGAGTTAGTGTGGACTCCTTATTGTTTGCTGAAAAAAATCTGGTAGAATTTAGAGCGTCACATTGGGGAAGTTTCAGTGTTCTGGAGCTACAGTCAGCAGCAGCCAGGGTGGAGCCCAACCAATGTGTCAACACTGCAGGACATCTGTGCAACTCCAGTTTCCTGGATTTTGGCTTACTGAAATGTTGTTGTTTGTTCATGTCCAGTTCACTTCTCAAGCAATTACCATTTCATAACGTTTCTATTTTGCCTGTGCTTGCTTAGGAAGATAATTTGCTCTTGATGCCATGAAGTAAAGGTGAGAGAGGGAGGGACAGTATCCTGAAGCACAGAAAAGTGCTTTCCCCAAGGGAGTGAGTGCAGACAATTTTTTTCTAAAAGGCTGAATGCGATTAAGCCCAAATATACCACCTTTAGTGGTAAGACACTGTTATGAAAAGGAAAATACCCCAGAATGATAAATATATTGATTACTTGTAGATAAAATTGGAATCAGTATCCACTAAAAATTATATCTAGGTTTTATGTAAAACCCTGAAGACCAAAATCCTTAGATCAAAGCACATGGCAATGGAAACTATTACTTGAATGCTTGGAAAACATTTGAGTGAAGTATTTCTTCTTTCTGTTAGCACTGCATTTGAGAAACATTGTTCTCTGTGGTGGAGCAGTAGCTTCTGACACAATAAATAGCTTCTTACCATAATATTATGGCTTTTTTATTGTTGTTGTTTTTATAGAAGGAACTAAAAGTAAGACAAAATCCCCATTTATTCTTCTTACTCTCAGAACCAAAAATACATTTTGGCAAGAAAACAGCTAACTGCACAGCCATTTAACCCAGATTCTTGGGCTGTTTTTCTCTCACATATTTTGTATTTTGTTCTTCTGGTACCTGATGTTCTACTGTGACCAGCACTGAGGTGAAAAGGGGTTAAATGGTTAGAAGATTATATTTATACTGTTTGTTCCAGGTGGCCTTTTGATTACTCTCGGGATCAAGTTTGACTGTCCTCTTTATCCCCAGGCTATAAAGTATATATTCCAGAGTCCCTAATAACATGCCCTCCAGAAACTCCACACAGTATACTATTTGCTAGGCAGCCATGAAAATAACAGACATTGTTTCAATTGTTTCATTTCAAATTACTTTAATGTCATATCTTCAAAACAATGATACAATATTAGCAATTAATTCTAAAAAAGGGGAAAAAAAGTGGATTCCTTAGTACAGATGGAATACCAAGGCAAAATATTAAGTCATAAGTAATTAAATAATATCTATAGGCAGAAAGGGAGAAGATTTCTGTATAAGCTGCAGTTCAAACATTGGATAGAGAATATTAAAGGACGGACCAGTGTGGTATCCAAGTGGATGTATAGTCTGTGAAGCACTTATGTGTAGACGTAACTTGCAATTAGTATTCAGAGGTCTCAAAAGAACCCTGCAAATTGACAAGGACACACTTTCAAGAAGATAAAAGTCAGTAAAAGGAATGGAATTCAGAACTCCCTAATCCCAAGACACTTCTGGCACTGCATGCATTCATAATTGTTTGTCCACATTGATGTAGTGTATTTGCATAGCAAGAACAAAAATAATTAATTTTTGAAAGACAAATTTCAGGCATATGTCAACACATCACAAGAAGACTGCTTTGGTAGTGCTGTCCTGATGAGACTTTGGTTTGACTTTAATGTCAAGAGGAGTAATTCAATTTGCAGTCAGAAAGACTTGGAACTCTATTCTGCTCCCTGGCCTGCAGCCAGGTCACACAGGGTTGTGATCTCATAAACTAAGAAGAGTCAGCATGGATCAGAATTCGAGGAAATGAGCATTCAGTGATTTAGAAGCGATGCTTCTCATTTCAAATCAGCTATACCTCAAGATGGCATTGAGGGCTCAGTTCCCCAATGAAGCCATCATTCAAACTGAATATAAACCTGATGCTTTGACAATTCATATTTATGAAAGATCCAGGCTACTTTTCAGTGTCCTGAGCTTACACTCCTACTCAGTCCTCCCAGCTGACCTCCATGTGTTCCTGGTGCACTGATCAATGAACTTTGAAAATGTGTTATTGCATCCTGTGCCTAATGGGTTTTCTGCACAACGTTTGCTGCTGTACAAAATGTGCAGCAGAAGGAGGTGCAACCTTCTCTGCTTCTTTACTGTTGGACACATGTTAAAGCACACAAAAGTTTTGAGTGTTGGAGTCAGGAATAATCTTAGTATTGGTTAGAATAAAAACACAGAACCGCCTAAATATACATAAAACTTGACTTTTTTGGGAGGCATAATGGTCATCCCTACATAGTTTACAACACGTAATATTTATATTCCTCAAGATCTTTGAGAATGAGTGGCATGACCGTGGCATGAAACTGGGTATGTAGGAACCATATCAGCTATGTCCATCAAGCAATAGAGAATCATGAAAAAGAAGGAGAAAGAATGTAAGTAACTGATGCTTTCTGACATCAACATGTTTTTGAGAAACACTAAAAGCAAAGGAGATGTCAGAAAGCAGAGGTGAGAGGTAACATGGTGAAGGAATACAATGGTTGAAATGTCAAAAGAAGACTGAGGTAAGAGACAGTATCTCTAACCACTTAAGACATTTTTCTTTATTGTCAGATTTTAAATCAGCAATGTCATTTAAACAAAGAATAGAATTTTTTAGACAATTGCTTGGCACAGCACTGCAGGCTAGAAGTACTTCCAAGAAATACTGGTTGGCATAAACATTTATCTAATGAGGCCTTCATACACTACTATTAAAGAACCAAAGGACTGCTTTTGCAAAGTTATAGACTGGCACTTACTGAGATTTGTGAACCTTATACTGGATGTTGTACCAGCTTCAGCAGAGATGCCATGATAATTTAAGCTTCGTCTTCAAGGAGAGGGAAAGAATATATCTCATAAATCTGTACCTATGCCATGTACAATGAATACTAAGTCTTTTAAAAGCTGCAATTGAGTGACTGCTTCACTTGGGGTAATTCTTTACCTGTACAACCAGTTTGTTTCATCAATCAATGAATTTGAATGTCAAGATTT
Source organism: Calyptomena viridis (assembly GCA_013390005.1). NCBI lineage: Eukaryota > Metazoa > Chordata > Aves > Passeriformes > Eurylaimidae > Calyptomena > Calyptomena viridis. The sequence goes on from WEIV01021023.1 coordinate 115,681, forward strand.
ACTTTTGATGTGAAATTGTAAATATCAGAACACAGGTAATCAGGTTTATGTTGCACCTGGGCTAAGATGTCAAGGGAGAAAGAGGAAGAAGCAGATGCTTCGTATCAGTCTCCGTGATGCCAGGTTCTTCAAGTATAGCAGAACAAGCTGCAAGTAAGATGGCCCAGAAGAGTCAGCACAATCTAGGAGCAGCACCAAAAAATTTATTCCTGTTCTGTTTGGCTTTTCCTACAGCTGAGCTGGATGTGTTTCTCCTACTAAAAGATAAACTTCCTAAACAGGGATGGTTGTTGTAACAAACAATATCTTTACTGTCATCTCACTCCTTAACTTGTTCCGTGAAATAATTGTAGCAGAGCTTGGATGAAGTTAAAGAAATAGAATAAGAGCATCCTAGTTTGTGTATCTCTTGATATTTTGGTTTTCGTTAGTTCAGATGATCAGTATTACAGAGATGTATCTCAGAGTTTATATTGCATGTGTTCTGGTGCTTTGGACCCATATGAATAAGAAGGGATATATTTAACTCCTAAACCCAGCATTATAATTCAAGTCACATATTATATCTTATGATTTTATGAAATAGAATTATTGCCTGCAGACATTAATTTCCAAAGAGAACACAGTTCTCTGTTCAGAACTGGTTATTATAGATAGTTGTGTAGCTAAACTATACTCACTGTCACTCAGGAAGAGAAAAAGCCTCAAACCAATGGGAAATATGACAAGGGAAAATCCTAGGAAAGCAGTTTAATTTTTAATATATAGTAATCTTCAGCTCTTGGAAAAAAAGGGCTTATCATGAGCTAAAATACAAAGAAAAAAGCAAGACTAAAATAATAATAAGCTATCATCACAAATAAAAATTTGCAGGAATTTGACCTACTGAGTATGCATTAGAAGCCTGATAATTTTTGAGGCATTTAAACTAGATGGGAGAAAAAGTTGTCATTGTCATGTGAGAGTGAGACATAACCTAGAAAAAAGAAGCAAAAGATGACAACATCAGGCTTTTTCATTTGAAAGTGTTGTGTATAAATATAGCTCAGGCATTGATAAAAATAAATAAATATATGCATATCATATGGACTAAAAGTTCCAGTGAAGTGAACAGAAATGTCAAAGAATTGTATAGATATACTCATACAAAGTATAAAATACTGTGTCTCTCTGTAAAAATATTCTGGGAAATTGCTGCTTTTTCTAGTTCATCTTTTCTTAAATAATCTATTTGTCTCATTCTTCTTCAGCTAGAAA
>WEIV01021023.1:120661-151414 GCA_013390005.1 Calyptomena viridis
TGTATTAGAGAAGCAATCATTATCATTATTTATAAATTATTTAATATGCATGTATATAGGAATGCAGGAATATATCCCTAACAATATATATTCTGGTTTAATTTTCGTTGAAGTCTCAATCATGTCTTATTATGTGAGAAGAGGCAGTTGGACCCAGGAGACAGGTTCCACACCACAATTTTTATGCCAGTGTGGAAAATAAGAGACAAAGGCAGCAGTATAAATTAGTGTTTTGTGTTTGTCAGCAGGAGCTATGAAGCAGCCATTTTGACACTGGAATAAATGACTATGAAATATCAAGTATATCACTGATTTTCTTTGACTGTGCACCTACAGCATGAGAGCTGTGTGCTTGCTTTTCATTTGCCTCTTGCTGCTCATAGTGACATAGGAGACTTTTGGCTGGAAACTCCCACCAGGGTATCCCATGCATCTTACATGAAATAAAATCTCATGACCTCTCACATGATCTGTATCTGTCACACCCTCTTCCAACAGCATATGCCTGAAATCTTGTGACTTCATTTGTCCCTGTTCAATTGTTTAGGCACACTGCCAGCTGGGAATCTTCAGTGGTGCATGTAAAGAGCTTCAATACTGATCCTTTACCCAAGAAAGACCTTATTGCCTGTCAGCATTTTCTGACACGCAAAGAATAAAACAAAGGAATTCTCTATTTGAATGTGTGATACAGCTACTGAAATTTAAGAAATTGCCCACATCTGCTTCACATTTTGAAACAAAAAAATGGGTTAGGAAAAGTAATTTTTAAAAACAGATATAAAGGAACTATATCTGAGAAGTAGTCCTACTCTCAATTTCTGAGATTTTTTTCCCTAGTGCAGGTGTTTGTGAGGTTATTTCCCTGACTCTGATTACCAATACTCCCAAGGNACACTGTGATAAAGACAATACACATCACCCTTTTTTAAGATGCCTCACGAGAATCCCAGAGAATACGGCTTTTAAAAGAATTTATACAGCCTCCTAGCACAGACACTATATTTCACATGTGAAGAACAAAACCTAATTTTCCTTGGACTAATATTGATAAAAGTTACAGCTATTTGAAAGAATCCTACTGCTGGAAAGAGTTTGGACAAGGCATTTTTTGTTATTATGGGCAAAGAACAATTCTTTTCTGTTTGGCTTTTTATTTACTTTGCAAAGCTCAAAAAATGCTGTGTTTGTTGGATATATATCTAAATGTTAATCCTGTGAAAGAGAGCCACAAAGAAACTTCTATTTCTATATTTCTCCTTTAGAAGTAAATTGCCTTCTCACCCAGTATTTCTCATAATCCAAAGGTGTAAAGGGAGCTTAAAGCCTCTCCTGCCAACTTGTGTCCATGCATAGCTAGCAATAATTACATCATTGATCCCTTTCATCTGTCTGAATTTGCTTATATCCATTGAAATACACTCAGTTTCTTTTAAAAACTGTGATGGTCCACCTGTGCATCATACATTCTTTTGGGCATTCACTCACATATAAATGTATTAATTTGCCTTAGATTTCAGTCATAAGTATTGCAGAAAACACCCATAAATATCCCAAGAAATTAACACCATTATTCAAAGGTAGGCCTTACTCATAGCAGGGTCACTAAGAGCTGTTTGCTGAGTGTCCAGCTGGGTTTTGAACATCTCCAGTGATGGACATCCCACAACTCAGGCCATTCAGTACTTGAGTGTCCTCTTAGGAAAAAGGTTTTTATGTTCAGACAGAACTTCCTGTGTTTCAATTTGTACCCACTCCCTCACTCACTGAGATCCACTGAGTCTGACTGTCATATTTACTCCCCTCATCAATCTATGCATTGGTTAAGATTCCCCAAGCCTTCCCTTCTCCAAGCTGAGCAGTCCCAGGTATCTCAACTCATATGAGAGGTCCTCCAGAACCTTAATAACCTTTGTGTCCCTTTGCTGGTCTAACTCCAGTGTGTCCATGACTCTCTCATGCTGGTTGAGTAGAGAGGAAGGATCATTTGTGCTGACCTGCAGGTGCTGCTCTGTTTTTGGCTTGTTTGCTGCAAGATCACACTGCTGCCTTACGTACAAGTAGGTATCTTCCAGGACCTGTTCTGCAGAGTTGTTTCCCAGCTGGTCAGCCCTCCACATGTTCTGTTCATAATGTTATTCCTCCCCAGGTGAAGGACTGCTGCTTGATGACCTATTCAGTGTTACTTTTTATGAACCGGATCCAAAGGATGCAAATCCTCTGCGTAAACATAATCACAAACTATCTCTGCAACCTTGAGAAAACACTCCTGGCCCGAAGTACAAAAATCTCCCTAACTACTCTGTGTTTGATGTGAATTTGAAACCAAGATTTGACAGCTGTGTTTGTGCAACATCATTCCTAATAGTTCCCCAATTTTCCACAAATTTACAGTTTGGAATGGGGGGAAAAGTCAACATTTTCAAATGTGAGCTCCTGATGATGTGTATTTATCATCATATTAAAACCTTTAATGAAGCTAATGGAGTCTTAGATGTCTTAGGCATTTCCTGGCTCATGTGAAGGCTGGAAAGATTAAGACCAGTCTACTTATTAAAATACAGAAATATGAAGATAACTGTCAGTCTTGAGAATTTCCATATTTTTAAATAGAACTATGATTAATATTAAAGGGATATGATGTTCCCATGTTTAGCGTAGTTTAGCTGAAGACTGCCAAAAACAGCAGTGGAAAGAGGATGAACTTCCTACACTGTACATCTCCATGAGACAACTTCAAAGACTGTGTAGGGAACTGAAAATCTAATGCAATTAGTTAATCAGTCTTTTCCCCTCCTTTATTAATGCTACATTTAGACTTCTATATTTGAAACACACAAAGGAAGGAAATGAGCATCTACAGCTCATCTACGACACAAATATTGCACATTTTGAAAAACATTTTTAATATGACTTTTTTTCAATGCAATGCAATGTTCTTATTTCCCGCCTGTAATATTTTTATCATTAATATACCTTTCTGAGTAGCTAACTAAAGGGTAAAGAAAAGCAAAATGTCTCATTTCCTTCATGGTATGTTTCTGGGAAAATGGTGTGGGAAAAAGTGTGCTTTATCCTATCTGAGCATTTGCCTTCAGTCCTAAGTGAAGAACCTGCTTCGCAGTGTTCTTTTTGAATAATACTTGTATTCCTGAGATAGTGTCCTTGTAGCATAACTGAAATTATTAATCATGATTATTAACAATAGGTATTACCATTATTACTATTATTTGCATGCAAGGGAAAACTCAAATGACTACTTTTTTCAAGCAGTGACTATAAACAATATTAAAAGTCTTCAACGAGAAGCAACTACAGTCTGGTAATTATTGTTACTTTTCTCTCACCACTCATTCTGAGAAGGATTTATATTTTATTAAAGAAGGCTTTCCAAATTTAAACAAAAATAGGTTTCAGCTTCTGAACCAAACTCTGCTTCATGTTCTGCAGGTGAATATGCGAAGTCTCCTGTACTTAGAAAGGGAAAATCTGTCATTAGCTTCACATCATATTATTAGAATCATGCATTATAAAAAAATTGAAAACTCACACTTTTTTTCAGTTGTATTGGAAAAACTAAATACATCTCCAAAAATGGATAAAATAGCATGTTAAACACCAGACATGGTGGAAAAACAATCAGATCAATGATTTCAAAGCCAGCATGTTGGCTGGCAACTTCCAGTATTTCTGTGAAGAATTTCTAGTCAGGGTGATGTCAACTCAAAAGATCATGTAATGTGTTGAGAAAAGTGCATTTAAAAATTCATATTTCCTGCAATTTACATGGATCTCAAATCTAGAATCTTTTGGTCTTTAAAATTAATTTCCACATTAATAAGTCATTATAAAGATGAATAAGCTTGTAACCAATCACAGAAATGTCTTGCTGGTGATATGCAATTTTGAGAACCTATTCACACATTGTCAGTGTTTTCATTTAGGGAAGCATGATCACAGGAAATTATGAAAGAGCAGTTTTTATAACTTCTAGGTGACTGTCAAAACTTCAAATTCAAATCCAAGTCTAGCAGAGTGAACAAAACTCTTCAGAAGCTAATGGAACTGAACCCAATTATGTCAGACTGAATTTGGCCCAGAGACCAAACTGTTAACTCCATGTACAAGCAATCTTTTCTTTCAAGTTAGGAAGAGCTATGCATGACATTTATGTCCTTAGGGGAAAGCAACAATCATCTCTAGCAGATTTAATCCTACCTTTGTCCCATTTTAACAATTTTCTTCAAGTACTATAATAATGCACATGTGAATTCATGCTGTAAGTCTTCCCACACATACCCCCAAGCCAAAGTCTTCAAATATTTTCTAAGTCATCACAGTAAGTACAGTGCTAGATAATCTACAGAGTATTTCTCTCAAGGAGAACAACAACTTTTATTTAAGTATGTGTTGTCTACTGTGCTATATTACCAGGCAGGAAAATATTACCATCCTCCTTGCAGCCTTGATGAACTTTCATGGGATTATTTTTGTGGAGATTTTCCTACTAATAATTTACTAAAACCAGAGTCAGATGAATTCATAAAATCCAGAATACACAAAGTGCACTTTAATTTGCAGTATTGACATCATTGTAGATCACTTAGTTTCTGTTAATGATGAGTGATGCTCCTTGAGGATATTGCAACAAAGATTAGCTGGAACTGTTTGTGTTCTCTGCCACAAGATCTTCAAAGTTCAGACTCTTTCACACTGAAAAAAACAAAGAAAAAGAGGATACAAAGGACATGAAATCTTGTTATCAGCCAAATAAGACATAAATTTCATAGCAATTCATTTGACATTATTTTATGGCATTTCTCAGGAATCTTGATGTTGATGTTTACTGTTGCTTTACTCATCTATTTGCAAGCACTCAATCCAATTAAGACCATAAATTCATGGATTAATATTCTTCAATATTCTAGCCAAGACATATTAACATCTTAATCACTTTCTTAGTGCAGAACCACCCAGATCATGCCCCCATTAAAGATATGGATTAAGAAAACATTCCTCTTGCAGTCAGAATAGTTTAGTTCAGGAACTTGTCATAAATAGTGTCAGATTCTTTCTAATGAAAAAGGTGTTAACTTGGTCTCTTATATGTTAAATGAATCTATATTCTAGAACTATTTGAACTAGAACTATATTCTAGAACTATTCACTATTTGAATAAGTAGTGAAGATAATTTGTTCTTAATAGCAGTGCTGGCAGCCTTCCTCTTCTACCATACTGCAAAAACAAACAAAACAAGAACAAATCCAAAAGGAAGTCAATAGAAAAAGTGTCTAGCTCTTTATCCATTAACAATTTCTCTTGGGATTCAGCTTTCCTGTCCACAGAACAACTGTGACTAACGTGCTCTCCTCCCACAATGGTACCAAATGGTGGCAGCATGGCAACAGTGACAATTAATGCTAATTGGGATAATTGCATTTATAGGAAATCAGTTATGTGTAAGAGCAAGGAAATGCTTTGGCACAGAGAATGGTAAAACGTAAAAGTACATACACACATAGTTATGCTGGCAGTGAACTGCCCAGCTGCTTTTGTACCAGGATATTTCCTTGGCAACATCTTAGATCTTATGAATCAACTAATTATTACCATTATTTTTATTAGAGACATCAAATTTACCATATTTAGGTTCCAGATGAAGAAACTCTAAAAATACAGAAAGCCCTTTTCTCACCTCTCCAAACCTGCTTTTGGCCTTCATACCTCTAATCAGCTCATTTAATGCATTCCTGAGCGTGAAGACAGACAGACCATGAAACTAGTCGAGGTGTTAAAATTACATATCCTCCCTACAAGGATGTGTCACTCAATTATTGACAAAGGCTTCTGGAGAAAGACCAGCATTTCAACTCAGAGAGAAGCTATACCTCCAGTTCACTGGGACAAGCACAGCCATGTGTGCACCAAGTACCTCAGACCTGACCTGAGGCTTTGCAGCAGCTTGGGCAGCTCTACTGCCAGGGCAGATACAGAGGTAGGAGCAAAAGCTTCTCACCCCATTCCAGAAAAAAAGGAAGAAAAACAGGTAGAAGGTGGTACTCATTCCTCCAGGATTGATAGTGGGAGGGGTGGGAGATGCAACCACTGATTTGGAGGGAGTCATACCCATCTATCCCTTCTCACAGTGATACCAGCCAGTTGGCACCCTGGAGATTTTGTCTGTGGCACTAAGAGCAGTGAAATGGGCCTCTTGCTACTCACTTGCAAGCCCAGTGCAGAGAAGGGTCATTAATCATTTTGCTCCCCCAAGATACTTTGCCTGTGTCTAGAGCTGCTCCTCATTACTTGAAGGATGGTCATGCAATTAAGTGAACCCCAATCAAAATTAATAATCTCATCTTATAATAATGAATAATTTTATCATATAGGACAAGGGGTAATGGGTTTAAACAGGAAGAGGCCAGGTTTATATTAGGAAGAAATTCTTCACCGTGAGGGGGGTGAGATGGTTGCCCAGAGAAGCTGTGGATGTCCCATTCATGGAAGTGTTCAAGGCCAGGTTGGATGAAGCTTTGACCAACCTGGTCTAGTGGAAGGTGTCCCTGCCCAAGGCAAGGAGGTTGGAACTAGATGATCTTTAAAGTTCCTTCCAACCCAAACCGTTCTATGATTCTATGATAACAAACTAATTTGAAACATTAGTTTCCTCCATGCCTTCTATTAAATTCTGTATTTGAAAACATGTCATATTTTCGAAAAAGTCTGCCAATAAAAAGGAAAGCAGGGTATTAAGTCCTTCTCTACAAAAACCACACAATAAGGTGATATGTTCAACATGCTCATCTACATTAACAGGCACACTTGAAAACTCAGGAAAAACATTTCCCCAGTAAACTATCTTCAAACCATAGCCACAGATAACCAGACTGACTCATGAAAGCTGTGTTAGGGCCTGCATGTAAGTTCCTGGAAGTACTTGCACTCTTTTTCTAATTTACAAAATATATACTGATTAGTCCATGGGATTTCATGTTTCATATGTCTAATTATAAATTAATATTATATGTTTATATGGAAAATTATATTAATACATTTTAATCAAGATTTTAAATATTAATTATTATTTGAGTGGCTTTAAGTGCTGTTGAATCATACATGATTCAGTTATTTGCCCCACTGGTAAAGCAATGGGATTTTCAGCAAGACACTGAGGATTTCTTACTGACAGCCCACAGCACTTTTCACCCACTCACCCTTCATCCTTCCATCTTCTCCGAGACTAAAAATTCCTCATTCATTAAACCTGAAGGTTGCTGATTATGTTTAATTCATTGATCACTACATAATTTCATTTGCTGTTTCTGTTATGGGAAAAATGACTCAAAGCCTATACAATCCTGATGGCTAATGCCAGCAATTCACAATACTTCTCAATATCTCTACAGAATTTGCACATGTTATGTCAAACTGCTAAATTATCAGCTGAAATTTAAGACAGTGGAAATTTCTAGCTCTTAAATATTCTTCGTGTTCAGAAACTATGAACAAAATAGAAAAAAGTTAAGTCATTGTCATAATTTTTTTAAATAGCTTTTTTTTTTTAAACTCTGGAGATTGGCCAGGCTGCTATTGTGAGTTTATAACTGTGTTATCAGGCCTCTCAAGCTAAATTGTCTCAATGAATGGACTTAGAAAGATCACCATTCCTTTCTGTACTGCTGTGGATAATAATGGTATTTATCTCTTCCAGAGAAGTATTTGAGGATTTGCTTAAGTATCAATTATCTGACATCCAAAGGCACAATAGAAGTGTAAAACTGATATAAGTAAGCAATACTTACCACTTAAGTAGGCAAGGCATAGATTTACTTCTCAAGGTGTAAAATTTAGACACTATCTGTTATGTGAATATCCCATATGTTTGCCCTCACAACTAGAAACTGAATAAAATTACGAGACTTGGATGACTCACTAATAGTGCTTCACATTAAATAAAGAAAACAGCAAGCATTATCAGCACTGCATTTACATGTTCATTGTGCTATGAGAGAAAATGGCCACAACCTGAGAGGATGGAATTGTCACCCTAGCTAAGCAATTAGTTTCTTACTGTTGTTGTGAATGCCCAGCATGTGTTTGGATGGCCACAGCAGAAAGCAGTAGCAGCATTGAAAATGTTGGGGTTTGGTTTGATTTTTTTTTGCAAATTACTCAATTTGTTGTTTAAAAGACCAGAGATGCAATTAAATGACCAGTTTTCCATTTATCTACCAGCAAGAGAACCATTCTATTCTGTTCACAGGATGAGCTTTGATGCTGTTGCATTTTCATTCATTTTTTCTTTTTAATGTAGTCCTCTGTCTGGGGAACTAAAAATCTAGAGAAAACCTTGGTTTGTCTAAACAATTCACCCTGCAGTTTTAAAAGTAAGTTTCTCACAGATTAGTGGAAAATAAAGCCATTCAAAACAGTATAAAGTTTAGTTGGCTTCTAACCAATGTCCTGATTCACAAAGGATTTCAGGCACTCAGCACCTAAATCCACAAATGTTCTGCACAGAAACTTCCACTTAAACTTTGGGCCTCCTTGGGTGATGACAAATAAAAGCGGCAGCATGTCTGGTTATCCTCTGTGGATGTGGCAGCTTCCAGCTCTGCTTCCTTCCAGCGAGGGCCTGGCAGGGCTGGGGATGCAGGCAGTGATCTCAGCAGTGATTTGATGCTGGTGTGGCAGCTGGGAGGTGACACTGCTTCAGTACCTGAAACAAGACAAGAGTGGGGAGGCAGTGCTTTGAAGAGGTATCTGAGACTTAGAATGCTTTCCATTTTTTTTTCCAGGTTGACACATTTTTTGGGCTATGATACCAAAAATTATGGTTAAGCAAAGAAATATGACTTCTGCTTTTCTGTTTCTCCATTGTGTTTAATGATTCTTAGAAGGGGAAGGAGGAAGCACAAGGAAGAAACATTTGCAAAATACTTCAACCTTGCTGTAATCGATGGCAAGCTCCCCTTGACTCAGGAAAGAATGAGATGTGAGAAAGCTGAGGTGATGTGCAATCAGAAAAGAAAGATAGGTGAAAATATGATCCCAGACCCAGGTGTCAGTTTGAGCTTTTTTCCCTGGCATCGCTTTTCCACTAGAATGTGTGGGAACATTGTGTAAGATTAGTAGTTCCTGACAGTTACTCCAAAGTACTCTCCAAGGGCCAGATTTCTGATCTCTGTTGTGATGAATTGATACTCAAATCAGTGAATAGTATTTTAGTGTGGGTTTCAGTATATAGTTTCTTGTTACAAGACCCTTTAATTCTTCATGAAGCCGTCAAAGATGGAGAAGGGAAAGCAGCAAGGCTATATATATTTTGAAGACCAAAATGAGGAAAAGAGAAACAGAGGTTAGAGTGAGACAGGGGAAGAAAAATAAGAATTAAATCAGTGCAGCTACGTCACTCCTTTCTCATTAGCCAGCTAACTTAATATGATGTTAAGGTTAGGGTCTGCCTTAACTGTTGCTTGTAGTAATTAGACACATTTTTAAAATGTTGGGCAATACTTACAGCTTCCTTCTTCCTTTGGTGAAATTTCCTTGTTGGAACACCACTGCCCCATCTTAGATCCAAGGTTTTCTAGAACTCAAAAATTAGGAGATTGTGCAAACTGAAATATTTAGTTCAGCTTCTAAGGGACACAAGGAATGAGAAGGCTGTTTGCCAGAGACATGGAGATATCAAGCACCAGAAAGGTGATGTTCAACACAGTGAAACAAGCAAAGGGAGTAATGAAGATAACAAAAAGAAAATGGAAATTTAATACATCACAGTATAAGAAAAACTAGGAAAGTCTTTCAAATCTTCAACAGCATTCTACCCATTCAACTTGACATACCAGTTTCAATTTTAAAATATTTGGGACAAAAAATAGGGGCTTTGTAATTTCAGATTTGTTTTTTAAACATACAGAGTATATTTTTATCTCATCTCTGCCAACAGCCAACTAATATAGTCCCAGCTAAGGCCAGCTGAACAGGAAACCTACTCAGAGCTGGAGCCTCTGCTTCAGACTGTCTTTGCTAGAAGCAGCATTTTAAAAGAGTAAATTAAGATCAAGCTGCCCAGGAGAGTTAATTTATTTTTTTTAATGTGCTACTTTTCATCTCCACACATGAAAACAGAGCCATTAGTGATGATATCATGTACTGAGCTCTCTAAATGGTACTGTGCACAACAAACTGGTTTGGTTTTGATCACATAAAGTCTGGTTTAGTAGCACTTTTTTATTTATTTTAGTCATTTTAGTTCATGTTAGGACACCAGACTTGTGTAAAATATTATCATAGTAAGCATATTCTTTTCCTGAGCTAGATTTCAGATGCTTTTATCTCTCACCCTCTTTAAGTAGTATTTACAGAGCATTTAAATTAACTTCTGAACACTTCACATTTACCTCTGCTATTACAGATAATTCACAATTATCAAAAAAGAGGTTTCCATTCCAGTTTTGTGAAATAGTGGTGTTTGCATTCATACCTCAGCTACATTGATGTTAGCCTAACTGGAAGATTTCACCACAGAGGTGACTGCTGTGATTACATTTGATCAGCTGTACAAGGGATTTCCCAGAACAAGAAATGGAAATGCTTTTATGGCCTTTTAGGTAATGTCAGAATTTTTTTATTTTGTTAATATGAGCTTTTGCCAATCACTAACAGCATGATCCAAATCCCATTTGAAGGCAATGGAAAGTCTCCCATTGAGTTTGATGGCCTTTGGATCAGTCCCTAAGTGCATTTAGACTTAATGAGATGTTAATGTGAATTTTATGCTGCTGTGTATAGGAATAGATTTTCCAAACTTTTTTCCCCTACTACTGCAAAAAGAGTGATCTGCCTTTTTAAATTTTTAAATTTTATTTTCCTGCTATAATCGTTATGCACGAAGAAGGAAAATTTATGCAGCTCATTCTGTTCCCTACCTTGTCCCCCTCCCACCAACCTGTATCGCTGACAGACTGCAAACTGCAGAGAGCATCACCCGCTCTCGTGGGCGTCTAAATGAGCAGGAAATATCGGCTTCCCCCTTTGGCTCATTATTGTCTTGAAACTTGGGTTTGAGGAACGGCAAAACTAAGGCCTGCGGGAGAAACAAACAAACAAACAAAAACCAAACAACACGAACAACCAGAACCCATCAAAAACCGGGGAAATCGGGAAAGTCTAATCTTAGTTTCTTGCTCCATCTGGCGGGAGATGCGCGCGGGGGCAGGTCCTTCCCCGCGCCTGAAGCGACACCCTGGGCCGGTGGGACATGGGGAGGGAATCGCTTCCTTCGGTGGATTTTTGGGGTATTTTACTGAACCCGAGAAAAGCGGCCGGGGGTGGGAGGCGAGAGTGGTGCGGGGTGGCGAGGACTGAGTCTCGGCTCACGTACATGTTCCTCCGTTAAGGGAATGATGCTCGTTCCGCAGCTCCTTCAAGCTGCCAAACGAGTTTGACTTCCCGGAGGACGCGGGGACATTGGGTGACTCACCGCGGCAGAAAGATTAACCCATTCGTTTCAATGGCCTGATGCACAGCCTGGTGGGCATGCACAAGCCTGAAGATCGACAATTATTTCACATATGAATACATAGAAATTCTCAGAAGAGAAAAATGCAACTCGTGGGAATGTCTCAGTCACTCTGACAAGAATAAAAAAGCATTTGCTCAGTGTCAGCGGCATTGATGACCTAGTCAGGAACACTCATTGAGTGTGGAAAGTTGAAAACTCAGCACAGCATCTACAATAAGAAGTGATTTTAACCAGTGTGAGCAATTCCAATACTTCTCAAAAGCTGTTATCACGTCTTAAATCTAATCTTTTAGAAATATTTGGAAAGTGGATAGAAGTTAATGGCAACATTTTCGTGCTCTTAGGCAGAAAGTGAGCTTTCTCAGGAACGCATTGCTCTGCATCTTTACAAATCTCAGCAGAAGGTTCACCCCAAGCTGAACTACAAGGGAAGCCATGGCTCCAGCCAAAGGTAGACTAAAGAAGAAGTGCCTGAAGTGACACATCCTCCCTAGGACATCTGTCCCAGAAGGAAGGTGGGAAGAAGGCTTCAGACTATGTGAGTTATTCTGGTTGCTCACAGCATAATGGCCTGGCAGCTTTTTTGAGCTACCTTGAATGTGCACTGTGACAAGGCTCCAGGGACTCAGACCCCTTGCCAGAGAGAAGGCAGCTTTGTCTGACAGTGCTGACACAGTGATAGTGATGTGTACAAGAGAGCCAAGTATTATGCTGTGAACTGAAGCAGGAAAGAGAGATTTGCATCTGGCCATGTGAGGGAGGATATCCAGCTATGTGACATTGTGAGTGCATGCAGCCAGGACTACTCAACAACGACTCTGGGCATACAGTTAGACACATGGAAAGAAGATTTTCCATGCTTTCACAGCCAGACTACATGGCCCACTTTGGCAGCAGAGATGGCAAGCTCTGCTCTAGGTATTTGATACTGCTGCAGTGGAAGTAGCTGCAAAATTTCATCATTTATTAGTTTACCCGAGGGCTCACAAAGGGAAAAAAAAGTAGAGACTCTTTATAACAACCATTAGTTTTTTTCTCTTCATTCCTACAATATCTGTTTCTGTGCTAAAGGCCAGTTGTTGACAGGCCGCGAAATATGGATTCTCATTGTGTTGATTGATAATTGAGGTATTTGCGTATCAGACTCGATTATGTAAAATGTTTGCCATGCCTGACTTTTAAATAGAAACTTTCCTCAAACAAGCATATAGGGAGGCCACTATAAACCCTCTTTTCCTAAAAAGCCTGAAAAGAGGCATACTATTCCTATCTTCCTTTAAATATTATCAAACTAACCCTATTTATTACACATTCCAGATTCAGCTTAGCAGCTTCGGCATGATGTAATTTAGGAGAGTGGTAATCTCTTAGATTGCTTGAAAACACGCTGTTCTTCAGTGAAAAGAAAGAAAGTACACCCTGCATTAAAACCCAAACTAGAAAAACTTGCATTTACCAGAGAACTTAAGCCCTTTGGCCAAGGATTTTCTGATCCAGCTGAAGTATGAGTAGTTTTCAACATTAACCACTTACAAAGCATATTGGAGTATGGCCATGGGTAGCCTTTCTAAATTTTAGATATGAAATCACATCCTCAAATAGATAATTCCTGCAATTGGCCACTTGCAATAGTTCTATCGACCCATTCATCCCACCCAGACTGTATGGGCATGTCCAACATCTGGTTTATGAATCCTGCCAGCAATGAAGGAACAGCAACATTGCATCAGACGAGGTGTAGCAGATGACATCTTTTATCTAGACTCACAAGATGATCGCCCCAGCTGTTTGGTACAGTTCCTTTACTCCCTGAATTCCCCCTTGTGCTTCCCCTCTTTCCTCTAATCTGCACTGAGCAAAATAAGAATATAAATGAAAAGTAACTCAGGCTGACAGACCGCTGCCAAAGGAAGATTAATCCCTAGACACATAAAACAAGAAAACATTACATATTTTGTCATAGCTGCGTTCAATGAACAGTGATTATTTACAAAGTCCAGGGTTTAAGTGTGGCAGATGGATGCAGGCTAGAAGTTCCCATGAACAAAGATGCTCTTTCAAAAAAAGGTGTGTTCAGCTTCTGGAAAAGAAATTTACCTCTCTGCAGGGACTGGCAACTCTAATCTTATTTACATTTCTCAAAGCACAAGTACGCATCTCTCTTTCTCAGCCCTAACTCTTTCTGCCAGCTGAAGCTGTGCTGCACAGAAAGGTAGTAAATAACATAGGATTGTGCAGATTGTTTTGAGGCTTTTTCCTTCTCCTGTGCTGCAAACACCTTTTCAGAAGCAACAGTTAAGCTGTCAGGAGACTGGGATTACAAATCTGATATTCACCACACTTTTGGACAGTTAGAGCTTTCAGGCATTTTCCATGAATAGGCATCAATCATTTTACTGCCACATGGGTGAGTTGCTCTCTTGGGTTACTCATTTTTTAGATGGGAATCAGAGAAACAAGCACAAGAAGGTGAAAACAGGTGTCGTCGTGGTAGATCATGTAATGTACAAAAGAAAAGCTAGGGCTATAAAACAACAGCATTTTACTCCTCGGCTTTGAATTAAAGTGTCTTTCAGCCTTATTTAGGGGATTTGCATTGTCAAAGCAAAATTCCTGAGCATAAACACTTGTTGCTGTAAATATTTAAAATTCTGCTCTGTGAAAATAGGGATGAGACATAGCAAACATAGCATTGTGCCTCATTATGACTTCTAAGCATAATGAAAATGTCAAAAGCAATACTGTTCCTTTTAAAATAACACTAGCACTTAGAGTATAATGGTATACCTTTGAAGATGTTGTTATTTTACAAATGTTCAGCATGCAGGCATTCATACTAATGCTTGTTGTAATACAACAGAAACCTGTACTCCTATAAATTCTCACTAAAGCAATCTACTTAGAGTGATGGGAAAAGTTGCCTTTATGTTATGTTGTTCATTTTAATGTCAACGTCATTCCTCATTCCTCTAATCATATAGCTTTATTAACAAAAATATTTTTCTGTTAGGCGGAGATGAGCAAACAGCCCAAATGAAAACACATAAGGCTCTGGTGATTGCACCAACAGCCAGTGCCTCAGGACAGCCATCTCTGCTTGAGAGATTTCGGCTCACACCCTTCAGGCACTAATAAGGTCGACAATCTCAGGCACAGCAATAAGGGAGGAATTCCTAGGTTTTGAAAAGCCTTAGACTCTGTAATGCCTCTCAACAGCTGCTCCTGGTGGAAGAAGTTACAGCGTTGCCCTGTGGTGGAAAATGACTAACTCCGTTCCATAGGTCAGAGGCTGAAATTTCTGGGGCTGGCACACATCACAGGGCAACACTGCTCTTGCCACCAGCCTGCCACAGAGCCACCACCCACACCTGACAAATCGATACAATCCTGTCCCGCAGAGCTCCCTCTTGACAGTGAGGCGCTTTGAAGCAGAAACAAGAAATGTCACAGAGCTCATGATAAAAACCTGAACTCTGGCAATAAAGTGACTCCTCTTGGTTCTGATTAACAGCACAAACAGCAGGTACTAGCACAGAAGATGGAACTCTGGCTTGTGCTAATAGGTAACACAGTTTATCCTCAGCCCTAAATAGAAAGGCTACAAGGATGGAGACAAGGAAGAGAACAAAACAAAACACACACACAAACACACACACACACATTAAACAACCAGCCAGCCAACCAACCTACAGAAAAACAAAAAGGGGAACCGTGAAAGCTTTGAAGCCAAAGATTACTGGAATTTCTGGTTTTTCTCCCTATCATGATGCAATCAGATCCACTTACCATCTACTCAGTTACCTTAGATCCTGAATATTTCAGCATGATATTTATGGAGAAATGAGAGGGGAGAAATGCTATGTCATCTCCCAGCAATCTAATCAATTGTATGCTGGTTTTGCTCAACTAGAAAGTGAGCTTTGGTGGTTTTTTTTTTTGTTTTTTTTTTTTTTTTTTTTTTTTGTTAAGTATTGCCATTAATTGTGTTTTCTAAAATAATGCAGATTATTTCCCAGAAAGGGATCAAAAATTCCATAGTTTCTATCGTGAAAGTACCCCAAACTGTGCAGCCTATCTCTTTCAAAATAAAAGTTCCCCTAAGGCTCTGTGCAGAAGATGACAGTGAAGAGAATGCATCTTCTAATGCCTAATTGATTACCACAGAGAAAATGTGAATTGCAATGAAAGTGATACAAAGATACAGTTTAAGGGCAACATGTTTCTTTGTCTTCAATGTCATATACCAAATTATAAGGTTAAAGTGGAAATGTGGCAGGTTGCCATAATTTTAACCCATTTTTTGCCATCCACAGCAATTACATTCTAATTTGCTAGTAAATTACTTATCATTTTATTGCACCTTTTCTTTGCACCGCTGCACTACTGATGAGTTCTCAAAACATCGCCTTTTGTCTTTAAATATCTAGAGGAAGAGTTTGATTTCACAGAAATCACTTTGAGTTGGAAGGGATGCACATGGGTCAGCTATAGAATGTTATGTTTTTTAAATTGTGTGCCAAATATTTTTTCCTCACTTTCTTTGTGCAAACATTTCTACAAATAGTGAATTACATCTGTACTCAGCTTTTACTTGGGTAGCTCCTACTAGGTAACAATATCACCATTATGTCCAGGCAATGATAGGATGCCATCCTCTCCACCATTCCTGGAAGCTACCAGCCACACCACACAGTCAAAGCCATACAAAACCAAAACCTTTCTACTTATTTTTGGTTTTGTAATATGTGGGAGTAACTCTAACTTCCAGTGTTCTCCTGGAATATCTGGCAAAAATTGATATGTAGTCATATAACTTTGGAGCTTGCTTACTTTAGCCAGTGAGAAGCTTGAGCCTTGTCCATATTCAAGATTAAACAACAACAAAAACAACGACAAAACCCACACTGAAAACATTATTGCTAGATTCTTCTCTTTTCATATTATGACTTTTTTATAGCTAAAAAATTAGTGCTGAGATTAATGAAAATGACTCAACATGGAGAACTTTTCACAGATACACATCTGGAGAAAAAAGGAAACCTTTGACTAAAGGAGCTACTGGCTGACAGCACAGAGCAGAAGTGTGAAAGAAGGCAGTGAATATCAAATAGTATGAGCATGAGTTTTCATAGTCTCAAAATTCTATCTTTTTTTTTTTAATCATATATCTTCTCATTTTTCAATCACCTCATGGTCTTCTGGACGACAGAAGTCAATCTCCTCTGATCTCTTCTGGATTATTTTATTATGGAGAATTACTTAATAACAAGGTATGTTTTATTTCTACCTATGTCTACTTTACATGATCTCAGTGAGAAGCCAGCAAAACTCAAAGGAACTTGAAGAAAATGTTTAGGTAAGGGTCAAGGGAGAATGAAGGTAAACCAAAAATGCAGTTTTAGGAATGTGAATGTATTAATACCTATCCTCTGAACACAAAACTGACATATGACCATCATGTCAGGATTAATGAATGTACACAGGGTTTCAGGAGTGTGTAAGTGGCAGAAACAAGACTGTACTTTGATTCTCTATAATAGAAAGCAAAATTAGAAAATATAAGACAAAGAATGATGTTCTCAAATCTGTTCTCTATAGACTGATCAAAACTATAAAACAAAAAAAAAAACACATTATTGAGCTAAATTATGTTCCTATGACATGTTTGAAGAATGAATTCTGCAGTTAAGTTCCTAAACTTATTTTCATTGCAAGCATACGTTTGCCAACATGTCAGTGCTGCCTCAGCTCTCTGTGTCAGCTACTTTTCTTCCAAGGGCTGTCTCTGACATTCTTCCTTTCCATTACCATTTGTAATCTGGGAGATAAAACTCTACATTTCTGAGCCCAATAGGCTGCAAGTTCAATATGAAATAGCCTGTTGGTCAATATAGTGAACTATGACAAGCTGGACAACCACATTACACTAGTTAAGGAGGCGGGTTTTTCCCTAACCCAAAGACAATCATTATAAATCTAATTTCAGAAATTTGTGGCCTGTAAGAATGATAACATTGGAATTTTGTTTGTTTGTTTGTTTGCTTGCTTGCTTTTTTCCGGCCTATTAATCAAAACTTGTATTCTATCTCCTACATATTTTTCATCTTGGTTGGAGGTTGCTAGTACAGTAAGTCAAAGTTTATATTTCTGTAACTTGAAAAGAACTTATTCTATGCTTTCAAATGTAGAAAAAGCATTGATTTGGCATATACATGCTAAATATGCCAGAGTTTTATAAGTCAAATCACCTACATTTTTTTCTGTTCTTTGCTGCACTCCCTTCCTCTGTCTAATCATCACACTGGCAGCAGGGCTGACTGCACTCTTATGACATAATGGGTTCAGGATTTTTAGTTTGCTGTCAGGAGAAATAAAACACAGAAGGAAATACTGGCTACTGGAATTACTTTGGTAGGACTGTCTAGTAGTTACTTCTATGGATTTATGTGTTTTTATGTCAAGGGTTTGTGAAAATACTAGTGAAAATGAGAAGTTACCTAATATATCACGACTCTGTGAAGGGTCCTCCTCATTCAATTCCTCTGAGATTCATTCCATGTTCCTTGTGATTCTACTGGGCAGTTTCTGTGTTTCCATTTGCAGCTCTCCAAGGAGCACACACTGTAAAACAAGTAGCAGTGATGCCATTCTTAGGTACAATCACCCACCCAAAATCTTACCTATTAATTTCATTAGACATTTCAGTTTGCTTCTGATGTTTCCAAAGATTCAACTAGAAACAATTAGAAATGTTAAACAGAAAACATAGCAGGTTTAGTCACTACATTTTTTAAGTCAAATAATACAAGATTAAATTAAAAAGTGAAGCTTCAGCGGAAAAGAATCCTGCTTAGTGGAAAAGTGTGAGAAATTTCCTCTTGCTCATGTCTTCTGGCTGTATAGCTGCCATGTGCCTGTGTACACACTTTCTAAAAGGATATTATTTCTTTGAAGGCTTGAATTTTTTTCTCTCAATCAGCAGAACACTTGGGAAACTCCAGCTAATAAAGAATGCGGCCACACATCTCCTTGGCAGCACCGCTATCAGGAGCACATTAAGCTCATCCTTTGCTCTTTACAATTGCTTCCCATAGAATATCAAATCAAATTCAAGGTCTTGGCACTTATCTGCAGTGCTTAGACACCCAAAGCTATATCCAGAGTGGTGAGCAGAAAGCATATGGGAGCTTTTGTGTCCTGAAAAAACCCTGTGTCTACACTAGGGTAAGATCAGGGCACGTAGAAAATCCAATTTATGATTCTGTCTAGGTTTCTATAGAAAAGGTGTGGAGAAGTAGAAAGCGGTTGTTTCAGATGAGACACAAAGCAGACACGGGACTGAAATTTCTTCTGATGTATATCTTATTCTGGAGCTAAATAATATATCTGATAGATATCTTATTCTGAGCCTGGCCTGTATAAAAAAAATGTGGCCAGCAGGACCAGGGCAATGATTGTTCCCCTGTGCTTGGCACTGGTGAGGCTGCACCTCAAATCCTGTGTTCAGTTCTGGGCCCCTCCCTACAAGAAAGATAGTAAGGGGTGTTTCAATCTGCCTCACATGGCAAAAGTAACTTTTGGGGTTTTTGCTAATAAATCCTTTGAGGTGAATTAAGGTAAATAGATAGTAAATGATCAGAGTTCACAGTCATATATATATGGTTTATTTTAGAACAATTCAGTTGCAAAGGAAAACAGGTATGTAGCCATTTTGATTGTTAATATCTGTAGTAATATAATAATATAAAAGCATAAATACATCACTCAGGAAAATGTATAAGGGAAAACAGAGAAATATAGAGAAAGGACAAGGGTTTATATTCACTACCCAGAAGTCTCTGACAAACTTGGTTGATGCCACCAGTGTCTTGGTCCATTGGAGAGTGGTGGGGGAAAGAAGGCCATGAAACATAAAGTCAGATGGGTTTGTGTACCCTCAGAAACCCTACTGGCACTTTCCCTGTGTGTTTGGGAGAGATGCTGCTCTTGCACAGTCATGCTGGTTTTGCAGGGATGAGTCAGAGGCTGGAAGCGCTTGTGTTTTGCACAGTCATTTAGACTGGGGGTGGGGGCCGCTTTGGAGGCACCACTGCTAAAAGTGAGTCATTCTCTGGGATAGTGGTGGGTGTGTGCAGAGGGCCCCCTTTGACATGGCCCAGCTCACAGGAGATAAGCATCATACACCCAGAGACTGGCCCCTAACCTCCACTAAACTGTCTGTGGGCTATGGCCTCCTTCCCTTAGCCTTTATCTTCAGTCTCCTGGCAGAAGACTTCTTTGCACAACTTGCTACAAGTAGCAATGTTTTAAGGCAATGAAAACATGCAATTTCTCACGGGGTGCTGAAGGGAGTCCAGAGAAGCGGATTGGTGAAGGGTCTAGAGAGTAAGTTATGTGAGCAGCAGCTGAGGAATCTGGGGTTGTTCAGCCTGGAGAAAAGGAAGCTCAGGGGAGACCTTATCGCTCTCTACAACTCCCTGAAAGAAGGTTGTAGCCAGGTGGGGTTGGTCTCTTCTCCCAGGCAACCAGTGACAGGACAAAAGGAAATGGACTCAGGCTGCACAATGGTGGTTCAGGTTGAACATTAGGAAGAATTTCTTCACCGAAAGGGTAGTTGAGCATTGGAAGGGACTGCCCAGGGAAGTGATTGAGTCACCATCCCTGGAAGTGTTCAAGAAACTACTGGCCATGGCACTTGGTGCTTTGGTTTGCTTGATATAGTGGTGTTTGTTTCAAGGTTGGACTCGATGATCTTGAAAGTGTTTTCCAACCTTAATGATTCTATGATTCTAAAGACCACATAAATAACTCTCCGACAAACTAATGAGCATCACAAAAATTTCAGCCTGAAAATTCCATGCCATCTTTAACACAACGGTTGACACAGATAAATGCTTATCAAAGAAAAAAAAAAGAGAGAAAAAAAAAAGTCTAAATGTATAACACCAAAATAGTCCTCTTGGAAAGACTAAGTGATTAAACACTGTAGTTGAGGCTACCTGGCTTTGCAGTGTGCAGAGGTCATTATATTTCACACACTTTCAAAATATTTTTTCCTTATGGACTACATAACGGGTTCATTTTGTAACTGCAGACTAATTATTTCTAGTGTACTGGATACTATTTCATTTTAATTAAAAATAATTAAAATTAATTCATAATAAAATGTGACAAGGACTTGTGCTTTTCAGCTTTCAAATTTTTAATGCATTTTTAACTCCAAGAAGTAACATGAATAACACAGTTTAAAGCATTTTAGAAAATACTCCTTCTTAAAATGTATTTTGGAAAATTTTTCAGATTCATAACCTGCATTTTAAATGAGCTTTCATCATTGTGACCCATTATATCCAAGTCATGAGATTCTTAATGCTATGAGGAGCTCCACTAAACTCAGTCAAAGCTACTTGTGTGAATGAAAATACATACAGTTCAACTCTTAAACCTGTTTACAATTTTTCTTGGTAAAATTTGAAATAGCTCTGATTTTAAAGGGGAGCATTTTTTTCTGCTGAACTAAGTATTAAAGCTCAATGTAGGTGATTAAAACTGGACATGTAGAAATCAAAAATGCAGTTATGAGTTTAAGCAAAAAGTTACAATCAGAAAAAAACTTCGAGTTTGAAAAATTATGTTTTACTTTACTATACAAATTAGTGCAGATAATGGTTCCTGGAATCAGAAATGAGAGTTCCTCGGGTGATTGCAAAATTGGTCTAGGAATATTGAGTAGACTTCAGCAACTGGAATTAGGATAAATATGAATACTTTGTGAAACTTTGATTTTCTCTTTGTAATAATGAATGAAGGGAGTTCTCGAGATTTTTCTAAGTAGGCAGAAGTTTCTTTATGTAGATGTTAATGTGCAGCATTAATTTTGCAAAAGATCACTCAGTGAGGTAACAAGAAAGCAGTGATTTGAATGAATTATGAGATGCAAACTTTTTCAATACCATTTTTCAGTTGATCAGATTTGTATTGTGAGAAACCACAAATGATGAAAATTAGATCATTAGAATTAAGGACGATCTTTTTTCTTTCTATTTTCAAATGAAATGTTGCAAGAACAGGTACAGAGCTGCAGCCAGACAACTGTCACTTGTGTATCACTCAATGGTCTGTCACAACCTGAATACCTTTTGAAGATACCTCCTTGTTTTGACTTCCTTTAAAGTCATAGATCCATTAGCAAGCTTTTGTTACTCTAGCTGCAGTGACATGATGTAACAGGTTGACCTTGACTGGACGCCAAGTGCCCAGACAGTCTCTTGCCCCTCCTCTTTTACCAATAAGATGACAATGACTTGCGGGTTTTAAGAAAAGGCAGTTTACTATAAGTGAAAGGTTTTCAGGTGCAAAAAAGCAAAGCAGGGCAAATCTAATCTCTACTTCTCATTCCACGAGGTCAGCTCACATCCTGAGAAGCAGGGCCCTATGCGTTCGTTGTCTCTTCAGCGGGCGGCCATTGGAAACAACCCAAATGCCCCCACCCCTCCTGTTCCTTTCCTTGGCTTTATGTCTGAGCTGACATCATATGGTCTGGAATATCCCTTTGGTCAGTCTGGGTCACCTGACTTGCTCGTGTCCTCTCTCAAAAACCTCACCTCTGCCTCACAGCAGTCAAAACAGTGGAGTATTATCTCATAGCACTGCTAAGGCTGCTGCAGGCTCAGATAGACCCAGTATACATGAGAAGTAAAATGTATTTTCTCCCATTTGAAGATGGCTAGAACTGTGTCCAACTCAGTGCATTCACTGGTCTCTTTTCACAGAGGACACAATCTGCAGCTTCTCCGTTGCCTGAGCCTTTCCATCTGCACTTGGAATACTCCTGCTTCTTTCGCTTTTTAAAACAAAAGAAGTCTTTTTAAAACTTATTGAAGACATTTTCAGCTCTGGCATCACAGTGTTGTGTGATCAGGGAATGCAAGTTGTAGAAAGAGTAAAAGATTCTGGGAAACTAACGATAAGTAATTCAATAAAACCATTTAATCTTTTCTATTATTCTTTTGATTTGGTTTCGTTTCTGTAAATTTGCCATCTGAGAAGTTAAATGTATAAAGCAGTTCAACCTTTTATACTGAATGCCTCAAGGAAGAAGAAATGTCCATCAGCAGCCATTCTATTTCAAGCCTATTTGTACATATGAACAGGTTTCCTATTTCATTTCATCATAAACTATTGAGCAAATGCTTCTCCATGCATTTTTTCTTGTTTTCCTTCAGTAGTCTGTCTGCAAAGTTTTGGTCTTACTTTTTCCATTGCTGAAGGCTCCAAAACAAATCGAGTTCCTCCCTGAATCTGAACATGATAAACACCATCCCCCTTGCTCCCTGCCGATTTTCTACCCTATGTGGACAACTACTACAATTTCTGTTTAATCTTTATGTAAGATCTTAAATTTGTCAAATAAGCCTCTGGATAACAGCTGCACAAGAGGTTGCATTTCCCTTTCTCAGGGAAATGAAGTTCCTACTGAATGCAGCTGCTTAACCCAGTAGGTACTGCAGCAAAATCAAGGTGAGTGAGTCCCTTTTCTCTGGGATTAATGCCTGCCTTTAAGGGTGGGTGATTTTGTGAACTCCTTGATTAAATTTGGAGTGCTCATACCCAGCCCAATTTTTGAATTGCAGGGTACTTCTCAATTAACTAGCTTTCTGAAATGCTTAAAGAAACCCCAAAATCAAAACTACACAGGAGAGGGGCTATGGCAGAGAGAATCATGTTTGCTGTTGCCTCTGGCAACAGAGCTCAGTGATAATACTGAAGTGTACAAAAGCTAGAAGTGAGCTACTGTAAAATTAACTTCTGACATAGTAAAAATCGTCAAAAGCCTGAAAGATTTGTACTGTTTCACTCTCTCTTATCTCCTTATCAATAAAAATGCAGGGAGGAAATCTGCAAGTATATCATGTTCCCTATCAGCAGATTTCGAAGTACTGTTTGCAGCCCTCAGAATTTTTAAATGTTTACTTTCCTTAATACAAAAAATGTGTTTTCTCCTATTTGCAGACACATCTATTAAAAAAAAGAAATTAAACATTCAGATTCTAATAATACAATTCTCTCTTTTTGCTAAGCCTAAGATTACTATTATCAGGTAAGTCAGATAATGTTCAAACACAAGGGTCAAAAGCTAAAACAGCAGAAATAAAATATAACACCAGAAGTCTGCAATTTTTTCAATTCTCAGATTAGTACACATTTTTTCATGGGAAGAGACTCTTACACTATTTCAGTTATAAATTCTGTTTATGGACAAGAATATAAAACAGCACTGAGGACAGAAATGCCAGTGATAGTCAACAATTGCTTTCTATAATAATTTACTCAGTTAAAAACATTTCCTAGGAAGCTATTGCATAATTAGATTGAATAACAAAAACAGACAGATATTTTAATGCATATGCCATGAGGGAATGGATAATATTACACAGCAAAGTTTTGGTTATTATTTTGTCTTTGCTGGATTTTTATTTTGACATATTTTAACAAGGACTACAACCTAAAGTTTTTCTATTAAAATAAAGCTTTATAAATATATTAAGTGAAGAGCTCCTTGTTTTCAGAAAATAAGATTGCAAATCCTGGTTTTTTTCATGAAATTAAAATGCCTACAACATCTTTTGAAAACTTAATGTATTGACAAAAAATGTAAGCACTCTGTAAGTGTGCTCTCATTCACACAGTATTTTTATAAATAGTTCTGTCTAAAACTATGGAGAAATTTTATAAGTCCAGGGGAGGGAAGGTGAAAAACATTTTTGGGGAAATGTGTGTTGGTTAAGTAGAGGTAAGAAGGATCAGATAAATAAAAAATTCAGAACCATCTTCAGGAGGATTAACCACCTGCATCAGAAAGAAAAAACAAACCCATATGCCCAGCTAATCCTTGGATTCTCATCTATGAGCTTTTTGTTTGTAAAATACATGAAAAAGATAATGGCAGCATTAGAATAGATCAGTGCTGACTATATCAGTGTTTATCCAGGCACAGTGTACACAAGGCAGATGTTGGACTGACCCCACTCAATGAAATCTGTCTGATGGTTTGATTGTTCTTCTCTACTCATTTGAAATGGCCATGAGGGAAAAAAATGTCAGTGGTGCAACTTTAAACTTTGTGAAAAGGGCTACTCACACACCTCCTTGGGAGGAAACCAGACCCAATCTGAGACAACACCATGGCAACATTTACTTAGGGCATGTCTCAGACTTCTGTAAATGGTGAAGATAAAAGAAAAAGAATTTGAGAAAAGTGGAGTTATAACACTGTTTTCCAAATAGCTAGTGCTTGCTGTTTCAGGCAAGATTCAGGAAAATAATATGGGAGATCATGTTATTTTATGGATTTCTTTCTCAAACTGAAATCAATGATAAGTAGATGAACAGGATCAGTGAAGAGGGAGAGAAAAGGAAAGAAACAAAAGTAAAAAATAGTCTCAAAATCCCTATTAAGGAAAAAAAAGAACACATACTACCAAAGCACTGCTGCTCAGTGTCGCTTCAGGTATTACTGGTAAGAAGACAGTGCTGGAGAATAACGAACAGACTGTGGGAAGGGAAAAAATGTGTCCAGAAAACAATCTATAGACTAAGAAAGCAGCAGAGAATATTATAAAGGACAAGGAAATGAAAAGAGTGGGTCAGATTGGCCTTTTGAGTTTGATATAGCTTTGAGTGAATAGCACTATGTGTATTTGGAGTAGTATTACACGGCAGGCTTTGGGACATTTCTAGGCTATCTATAGTTTCCCACAGCAGTTTACTGTGGCATTCAAGAATAACGCTTTGAGGCAAAAGTATCACTATATGCAGTTAAATTATCACAGGCCAGTGAGCAACTGACAACCTACTACCAGTTTTCTATTCTTAACACAAAGGAAGCATTTAATTATCTGACAACTTCTCTGTTATTTGCTTGAAGTATAAGCAACATGTCTCATACTTATTATTTGTTAAATTTTACCTCTATAAGTATAGACAACATAATCAAGGTCAATAAATAGAAGGAGCATGCAATGTCTTCTACTTTACTTCAGAAAGTACCTTCCTCCAGAAGAAAAGGAAAGCACGCACTCAAAAAATGGCAAGTACAGGGTATCTACCACTCTAATGATTTGCAACACTCCAGGGAAAAAAAACCCCAACACACAGGTTCATTTTTACTTACTTGAGTGATAAGTAAGAGGCAGTGGGAGAATAACTATGAGCTCTATTAAGCAGTCAGTTGTTGTGTGGAATTATTATGGAAATTATCTTAAGGGGAAGTTGAAAGCATCAAAGAAGCTGTTTGAAGACGCACAACTGCTGAAGATGGCTTTGTTTTCCAGGTACAGTTTTATTTTACTGCTCTATTTGTGCTCTTAGCAGATGGTGTTTGCTTCTTGAAGCTCCAGAAAGCCAAAAGTAAAAATAATATCATGCAGAAGCAGTGCTTCAAGAGAATCTTTAGAAGGTTGTTTTTTCCTTCACCTGTATCTTTCCTCATTTTTCTGAACTCATTGTGAACTTTCACTTGTTACCAGTACATTCCCACAATTGACCTAATGTTCATGTGGAATTTTCTCTAGGAAAACTGACCTAAAATGTATTAGATCACTTCTGACGTGTTCACTGATAGGTCTGGACTGTGTTTTCGGGAGTTTAGGAAGAAACCTGATTTGAAACCTGAGAGATTTCNAGATAGATGAGAGTGTGAGTTATAAGAATACTGCTGATTGGTGGCAGTTGAAACAGACACAAAATAGATAAAAGACAGAGGAATTAAAACAAACATGGTAGAGTACAGTTTTGTTACAGATATTTTCTAATTTCTTTACAACAGAAGAACCTGTGTTTTCCTCCACCTTTTTAGCATTGTCTGTGAATTAACACAGAATACAGTGGTTATTCATTAAACATTAATTTCAAAAGATTACATTGTATTATGTTTGTATTATTGCACTGGCAGTATCATAGGAAAGACTATATAAGTTTCCAATAATAGAACTTTCTGAATTTGGAAAACAGATCCATAAGTAGAAAAAAGACTAGTCAGTGGAAGTCGGAGAAATGGTTCACAGGTCAGCAACATAAGAGTATGAAGGGGGTTATTGGAGGCAATATTTTCAGCCAGAAGCATCCAAATAACTGTCAGTCTTAGTTTTCTGCTTCACTTTTTTTACTGTATTACTGAACCAGCACCAAAGAATTTAATAGCATAAGAGCTCTTTTTCAGTCACAGAAATGTGATCCTTGGTTGAGCACAACACTCTGCTCAGTGAAGAAGTGGGAAACAAATTCTTTTCAGAGCTTGTCTCATTTCCAATTGTCTTTTCCAAGGGAAGCACAGTTTTCTTGATGACAATATAGAATATAAGAGACACCACCATAAGCATTTTCTGATGCTGATGAGTCCTCTGAAAAAATTAATGTACCTTTTCACCTCAGTAAGGTTCAGAACTTGCTTTTGCAGGATGCGACAAGAAACAGTTGCTCTGACAGGCTTCCAGGTTTTGACCTTCTGATGTCTAAAAGTGACAGAACATCACCACTCTCCAGTGCTGTTTCCAAGTTTAAATCTCAAGGGGTCAAATTTCAACTAAGACAAGATTTTGAGGATACAACAAACCATTCTTTGTCTTGGGAGTTGCTGTTAATGGTAGAAGGTAGTTCATTCTGTTTTTCATACATACACAGATACACGCATGGATTTGATAAATAAAGACAACAGCTAGATATTGGGAAAACACACAGGTAATATGCATGGTAAAATTCATAATAGAACATTCATTAAATTCTACCTCCATGTGGTAAGCTTTGAGAGAGCTGTGCTGAGTCAGCATGCTGGTTTCTAGACATACTTGAGGTGTTAAGGTAGCTCTACCTTCTAATTAATACTAAAACTTATTGTTCCTTACAATAAGTGGGTCTATCAGAACACAGCTTTCTTTTCTAATGTCAAGGAGAGAGAAATATTTGAAGGTAATAATGCTTTAAATTATTTTGATTTTCACACTGAATTTGTTGTTTTCATACAAATAGAAAGCTATTCTTTCTCACACTTTTATGCCTCTGATTATGCCATCATAGAATTGTTGTAGCAGCATTACGAAAAGCAGAAAAAGGGTAAAATACACAAATGTCTAATACATTAACTAATAAACATCCTAACTGACTAAAGCTTTAGGCATATTCATTACTTCAAGTATGTTGAGCAATTACTTGTTTTTTAAAGGATACCAGATATTATTATCATTTTCATACCTTTCAACCTGCTCAATACTCTCCTTGAAAAGTTAAGTCTTTTGAGCCTGAAGGAGCTCAGGATCTAAGTGAGTGAAAAAAAATCCTCTCATATATTTCCAGCCTGTTAAGTTCTACTCTCTGCTAAGGTCTTAAGAAGATTTATATAAAACCTACAAGTTCTTCCCTGTTCAGGTCCTTGGCAGCGTGCTTTAATTTTAAAGCTGTTCATTTTTTGGTCTATCAGCTGGGCTAGGAGGAGGGAAACGGTGACTCACTCCTGCTTCTGCCCTTCCCTGTCAGAATTATATGTAGGTCTGCAGTCTTCTTGAGAGTCATCTGCTTCATTACTTGACAAACCTTATCCTTCCATTCTCTCTAGCTAATCCCCTGTCTTTCTTCTTTCATGTATCCCTAATGCTCTTAGGAACCCTTCTCAACCTCACAAATCTCACTAAGAGGCAGAAGTAGCCCATAGTGGGGACTCTGTTTCTATATTCATCCTTATTGCCAAGGGCGCCAAACTTTGGAGCTAGAGCATTGTACTGGCAGGGCTATTAAGAGTCTTTGAGTTGGAATTTTCATTTGCAAAAAGTTTGTTTATAAAAGGGTAATGTTTTGATCCACTGCTCTTTGCTTTTCAATGCCTCTAACAGAAGGTTTCAGTAGTTTATTCCAAACTGATTTACATTGGAAATATTATTGTTTATCAGCCAAATTTTTCTTTTCCTTCACTTTGTCCTTTTTTTTTTTTTTTCCTTCTAAACTTAAAAGGGGCCACAGATCAAACTTCCAGCTGGACATCATGTGCATTGAGTTGGAGGCTTCAGGTGACCTCACATGGAAACGTGTGCTGCCACACAATGAGTCTTACTGTTGATAATTCATGGTATTCTAATTTTTGGACATTAACACCATCATCTCTGGATAAAAGAGTAATTTTGTGGATTCAAAAAGCACTTCAACAGGTTGATGTTAAAGGAGTTATCAGAGGGTGTTTTTCTCTTGGTTTTACAGTTTATAACTTTTCCGTTTCTCTTGGCACAAAAAAATTCTGTATTGACACTATTTCTTGGGTGGATTTTCATGCAAAGCACATTTGAAAAATCAGCACCTTTTTTTTTTTTTGTATTGCTGTTTTAAACCTGAACCTTTTCTCTGACTCATTTTCCAGTATGCCCCAAGAATGCATGGCAATGCCTCAGGGATGTGAGACTTTTCACACTGATTTTGTCAATAGAGAAAGTGGTTCTGAATACTTTCACAAAGGCTAGAAACTGAACTGGTAGCTAGGACAGATATGGAAAACTGTATAATAAAATATTGTTTTGCAATATAAGTCATTAGCTAAAAACTACTTTTATAAATATAGTGTATCATGCCAGAAGCCAAAGGCTTTTTGTTCTACTGGCCAGCTCCTCTACAGTGTGTTCCTGTAGGTTTTAGCATTTGGTATCAGCAGTCAATAAATTCAGATGCAAAGATAATGCTTTCATTTTTAAGCTAGTTACTTCCATAAAAAGAACCTTTCATAAGACTCAACAAAACTTGTTTCCAGTCAAACCCCAAAATATACAATATTCTGGATTGAGCTAGGTGTCCTGAATATGTGATGCATTGCTTCAGCATCATGTTTACCTCTTGTATCTTACAGGAGTTGTGATCCAGAAATTTTCCTTTTTACCTCAGTATATATCTGCCATAGTCTGTCAGACTGTTTACTTACAGCCCCTTTTTCCACACATAATCCTCAGGTTAGTGCTGTTTTTTTCTTGCAGAATATCATGCAGTTCAGTAGCTTGTCAGTTTTTGAAAAATAATTGTTCAATTGCCTGTAAACTGAGAGGTATTTTCAATCTGTCAGCATACTAGACTTACTGGGATAGTGTGTTGACAATGTGCTTTTGAAGGAATGCTGCTCTCAGGTTTTTTGTGTTTGCTCCTTCTCAACAGGCTGACTCTATACTCGTTTGCACGTGATTCTCCCTAGAAAGTCTTCTCAAAGAAAAGTGATATCTGACACAGCATTTCCGTGTCTAGAGAGGTCACAAAGCTGAGATAAGTGCAGATACGACAGTCACCATATTGACACATATTGGGAACAGAGCCAAGCTACTCACAGGCTAAAAGCAACAATTTCTACAGCATTTACTAATTGCATAAGCAGGACTGTTGCAGAATTTTACCCCTTATGAAATAGGCACAGAGGTGAGTACATAACACTGTAATTTTAAGATATGAAAAATCTCACCCCATTTGTATGTTTTAAATCATAGAATAGTAGAATGGTTTGGATTAGAAGGGACCTTAAAGATCATCTAGTTCCAACCCTCTTGCCATGGACAGGGACACCTTTCACCTCACCAGGTTTCTTAGAGCTCCATCTAACCTGGCCTTGAGCATCTCCAGGAATGGGACATCCCCATCTTCTCTGAGCAATCTGTTCCATAATTTATTGCTAGCTCACAATGCTTAATGAGGCTGCCAGCCTGTTGAGATGCATGAGCAGACTCCAAGGAACTCTAAATTTTTTACCTCTAAGTGTCCAGAAATTTAGAAAACATTCATATTTATTTGTTTAATAAAAGAAATACATATGTGGACATACATATATATATTTCCCTTTCCTCATAAAAAATAAATTGACCAATCCATTTCAAAGGAGAGTAGTATGCTTGTTTCTCCTGCTGCAAAAATCTTGCTTCTGTCTTCCAGAATACTGCTTTTTGTGGGTTTTTTGATGTGTACTTTCTTGAGTCCTAAGATTTTCCTGTACTGTGCCATGTTCCTCATCACTTTCCTTAAAGCCAGCAGGTAATACACCAGCAGCCTTACTAATATAAACAACTAAAATTAGAAATAACTTGTCTCTGGTCATTTGAACACAAATGTGAATGCCCAGATATTGCTGGCTGCCTGAAAGTCATATTGTAAAATCTATGTGACTAAAAATCAAAAATTTATTCTCAAGTTCCAGTAGAATACTGTCAAAGCA
>WEIV01021023.1:151648-183521 GCA_013390005.1 Calyptomena viridis
TCCACTCTTAAACTCTTAAGCTCTGATTTTAGTAGTAGTAGTAGTAAATACTTAACATTCTAAGTTAGAGCCTGTTTTGCTTGTTTGAAGTAGTTAATAAACAGTTGCTTGTAATCCTTATCACAAAAGTCGAGGGTTTTTTTTCCTTCTCTGAGAAATTTTAGATCTATGTGTGGGCTCTCAGCTTTTAGCCAGAGTCAAACCATGACACTTTGTTATACATTGTGCCACTATTATTTATCTGGAGATATATATATAAAACTATAAATTATTTCATATGTTTAATACATAGGTAAAGGAGCTTTCAGTCAGATTCCACTTTAAATGTACTTTGTATTTTTTAATACAAAGCTCAGAAACCATACTATTTAATCTGTGGCATACAGGAACACCTGTGATGGCAGCATGAGAGATGTGAATTACAGAAACAGTGGCTGTTGCAATCTCTGAAGCTTCTACTTGATCAGCATCAATGTAGCAGATGATCAATAACAACCTGTCTTTCATCAATAGCAACATCCTTCACCTTTGCCTCCAGAAAAAGAATTATATCTCCTTAGCACTACCAAGTCCATGGGGAAAGACTGCTTGTATCATTTTTTGGGAGACTAATGTCAGATGTCCAATCTGTCACATACCTGTCTATGCCAGACTTAGATGCCAGTTAAAGTACTTCTTTCATGTGAAAAGGATTTTGAGATCTGCCACGTCAGAAAGTGTAAAATAACCTTGGAACTTCTAATAGAAATTCCTTTGGGGGGGAAAAAAAATGAAAAGAAGGGAAAAACATAAGCCTCCATACAGGAGAAGCTAACAAGGAGCTATTTTCCAAACACCCAAGAAAGAAAAGTCAGCTTGTTCAGTAGGCAGTGGCAGTAACTCCCCCAAACATAGCTGAGGAATAAGGGTGGAGAAGAGTGCTGTCTCCCTCTCTGCAGTAGCAGTCAGAGTTAGCTTATCACTGACTGCTCTGCTCAGAGAAGCACAGAATAGCACTTCTCACCTTCCCTCTGTATGGGGTAGTATAAATCTGTCACAGCAGAATGCCTCCTTAAACTCCCTGTGGTATGGTGAGACTACACTCACATTCCTACCCTGTGTGTCTTACAAATGAAATTAAGAGTCCAGTTCTGATCAAAATTCATCCTCGTCTTCTGTTTTCTTCTAAATGCTCCTGTGGTCTTTTTAGTGTTTGGAATGGTAGCTGATCTTTAATACCACTTTACAGACATGAGAGTTTTCCATCTTGCTTCAACTGCCTGCAGGGAAGCAGTGTTGTGTCAACAATGAGTTAGAGTTGCAGCTAGGTCTACTCTAAGCAAATTTCCTGGTAAGGCATTTCATCTAGCTTTACCTTGCTATAGTCAAATAGATATCTTATGCCGTGCTGTCATCTAAGCATCTGCCTTTTCCTGGGGAGGACAGAAAATGTCTTTTTTTTTTTGAACTGTGTTTCTGCACCATTTTTTCTGCGCCCTGGTGCAGCGCTAAGTAGCGAGCACTGATGGTGAGTGCATTGCCCTCCATCATATTCTGTGAGAAGATCATGACTCAGGTGCACTCGCTAAGGCCTCTGTGGAATTGAAGACAAGCTCTATGTGGTCAGACTTAATGAGTCAATTAGAGTATCTGAACCAGCAGCACAGTTCTGAGATGCAGGGATTTGGCCCTGTCTTGTCACAGTTTGGCTGAAAATAGCCTTGACTCAAAGTAATTAGTTTTCAGATTCATGTAGAAGCACTACCTGACAGCATTCTCCTGTTTTCTTCTGAAATGGCTTGACTTAGAGTGACAAATGCCACTCGATAAAGTGATGAACTGTTGTTTATCAGTAGAAGTTTCTAAAGAAACATTACCTCTTTCCTCTGATTTTCTTTACGGCTTTGGATAAAGGAGGGTTGATCAAAGGTCTGGCACAGCAATCATTTGTCATGCAGACAGACCTGATAACTCAGTACAAAGAATCGTTGGAGGCAACCAACTTGTGGTTTGACAACAGAATTCTGAGAATATGAGATTGATCATTGCAGCTTCATTGACAGCAACACAAGTCTTGGACTTCCTCTGATTTCTTCAGTTCCTGTCCTCATCTCTAAAATTAAATACTAAAATTTATGTCTTTACTTAAAGGAAGATTTATTAATTGGAAAAAACCTAACCCACACTGAAGTCAGAAACTATCAGCAGTGATTTACCTCTTTAGTTAACCTTCAGTTTAAAAGAGAATTCACTCTTTCATCTTTGGAGGCAAAAATTAAAGTTAAATCATTACCAGAATAAATTTAGGAGTTTTAATCTTTAGTGACACCTCAAGTCATGATGTATCAAAGGTTTTGTAGCAGTCTACAAGAGAAAGTCCTGTCTACAGAGCTACATCTAAAGCATAGGATTGATATTACATGTGTTTTAACAGGAGAGAAATACAGTTCTCTTTTACCAATTACCAATATAATACTGTCCTGCAGATATCAGGCTAGTGGACAAGATCACAAACCTTAGTCCTTGGCTGAATTTGTTGGTCAGAGTTTTTGCTTACTTCTACCTAAATAATTAAACAACTAAATGGCCTTTTCTTTGTCAGTTTGATCATGATTAGATCAACAGAAAATCACTGTTTAATTGGACTTTTTGGAGCTCTTCTTTGTGGAATTTGAGGGATTTCTCAGAAGCCTTTTAAAAACCACCAGGGTAGGGCTTCAACTTCACTGAAGTGAGGCATCAGCCAGCCAGTAAACAGAACCAGAAACAGCAGTGAGAAAGACATAAAAATAGCCAGAAAGACACTCCCAACCTGAGAAAAAAAGACTACAAAAATATTTTTATTCAAAATGGAAAGCACCTTGTACTGGGGAGGGGGGGGGTGTCACGATCCACTAATGTAAGCAGGAATCGTGATGGTTTCGTTGATCTCAAAGTGCAAAAGACACAAGGGGTTTCAGTTTTAATCAAAACAGGTACACTTTATTAAGTAGTACCACAACACAAGAATGCTATAGAAGAGAGGGAGAGATATAAAGAAAACAAAGGATAGAAAGAAAAAGAAGGAAAGGGGGGACAATAGCTACCAACAGACGAGACGAGTCCTCGTGGTCCT
Source organism: Calyptomena viridis (assembly GCA_013390005.1). NCBI lineage: Eukaryota > Metazoa > Chordata > Aves > Passeriformes > Eurylaimidae > Calyptomena > Calyptomena viridis. The sequence continues at coordinate 154,743 of WEIV01021023.1, forward strand.
CTGCGGCCAATAGATCATCTTCGTCCGTGGGGGAGATCTCCGATTTTAGTGAACTTTGTAAGTCTCTTTATAGTCTTTTCGAAAGCGGGGGGCAGCCTGCCAAGAGGTGGTGAAGCCATGGAACACAGGTAGAACAGGCTCTGCTCTCCTTTGGAGCGAGACGCAGCCACCGCTCCTTGCAGTTCCACAGTCTAGGGAACGCAGGTACAGAACAGGCTCTGCTCTCCTTTGGAGCAAGACGAAGCCACCGCTCCCTGCAAATTGGTTGTTCCATAGGAATGCTTTGTTGTATTGTTACCAGTTCTGGTCCAGCAAGCACACACTCGCAGACAGCACCTGGCAAACATCCACCTCGGCTAGGCCAGATCAGAACCCCTGTGTTTGAGTTCTCAGGGTTTTTAGGGTCCCAGTCTGTCAGTCTCTGTCCCATCCTTGACGACGGTTGTGAGGCAAAACAACAGGTCTTGGGACCGTCCTTCACAGGGGGGCAGCAGAAAATACTCCTGGTTTTGCTGCTTCTTCCTCCTGTATTTCTAACTTCTACAATGAGGTAGTGACAGGTGGTTGTACCTATGTTTCCTGTAACAGATAGGAGGACTTCATCAAACAGGCCCCTCATCAATTTATTTGCCTAATGAATACTGCACAAGATCTGATTTTTAGTTAATGGCTTGGGTCAGAAGAGATAGAGCTAGATATGTTCACAGCCTGCATGAGTGTTGTGGCTCAGGGACAGATCACAAGGTCACAAGGTGCCATCTAGGGTAATGACATGCTGTTTCCCTCCTCCTCATTAATTGTGAGGAAAAAGGTATGCATTCGACATCAGATTCCTTTCATAGCACTTTGTTGTTTGTTTGAGGACAAATAACAGAAATCTTGCAGTCCTGTGAAAGTCCAAAGGCTCTTGTTTAACAAACAAAAAATGTATTTTCAGCAACACTGAGGCAATAATTTCAGGCCTCAAGGTTTCCAGGACTTTCAAGTCTCTGCTCTCTTTGAACTTTAATGAATGGATACAGAGCAGGAAGACTGAGAAACAACTAATTTGGGGAGCCTCTGAGATTCATATCCAGGCCAGGGAGAAAAGAAAGGAGTTTTGCAACTCTCTGTGTGGAAATTCAGAGCACCTTAGTGACAGCTGAACTTGGGAGGTGCTTGAGCACCAGCACAGCCTCTCAGGCTCTGATCATGGATGGGACTGGAGGTTACTTGCTCCATTTAAGAAGAACCAGCAGACAAAAACTGCCTGCAGGAAGCCTTGCTAAGGCAAAGGAGAGTTTAACACTTGATTCACAGTGTATTCACCTTCCTTTGTCCCACTCCTGCTCGGATTTCAGTTTGAAAAGCCGAATGAATATCAGGTTTATCTAACATTAAGATGCTAAGTGAAGTGGGCCTAGGGTATCTTTAAACATTAGTCCATCAAATGGTCACTGAAATATTTCAAAGCAATGAACAATTTGTCCCTAGATCGAGTGATTTTTTAAAGCTGAACAAACACATATGGATTCCCCATCTTACATTTCAGGTTTGGTCAGTCAAATTGGGTCAGCCAATTTGGATTTAAGCTTCCAGCTCTAAGTAATTGCCAGTACATGAAAATGTATTTCCTTTCATTGTCTTTTCTTATTGCTTTGTGAACAGGCATTTAAAATCTCTTTATTTCTTTTCTAGTCCTTTCCTAATGACACATTTATTTTGTGGGAGACTAATGGATACAAAACCAGTCCCAAGAAATATGACTGTTAACTGGAGCTAATGTACCTGTCTCTTAACCAGTACATGTTGGACCACCTATTTTTTAGCTTTTTAATATACTCTTCTCTTTGCATTCTGCCTGCATCACCCTTCTGGTTGGAACATGCTCTTTTGTTGTTGTTTTATTTTTTTGTATGTTACCCTCTTTTTTTTTTTTTTTGCCTGAGAAAAGCTAGGTTCTCTTTTTCATAGAAATGACAGTATAAATTTTGAAAAAATAACAGCAAAATACACTCGGTGAGGTGATTATATTACCAGAACAGTCAGGTTTATTAGGCAGTCCAGGTTACATATGCACATATGTGCGGAACTCTTCAAGGAAGACAACATACAAATCTGCTTGTAAAACTCTTTTGGAAGGAAAATCTCTTTTTGTACTCCTTTATTAATTTCTTTTTTTCTTCTTGAAAATCATACTGATTACCAACAAAATTTTTGCCAAGCAATGTATCCGATACATTCATACAACTTTATTCTGTAAACGTTTTGTAGAAATGGCCCATTGTTTTACATTAATAAAGGTTCCGTTCCAGTTCTGCTTTGCCACAGGGCAGTGCCCTCAATGTACAGCAATCAGGCCCTGACACATGCCAGTCTGTTCCTTCCTTAATCACAAACACAAGTCTTCTCCCACAGAGGTTATAAAAAAAAATAAATGAAAATTGCATTCTGTGAAGAAAAATAACATGCAGGTACCCCCAAAAATGCCAGAAGTGAAAGGATCCAGGAAAGTTTATTTTCAAAGTCGAGAACACCAGAACTAAAGAACATTAAACCTAACAGTGTTAAAAATACTGGGCCTAGGGAAAGACACATCCCCTGTTCTTCCCAGGGCTTTTATCATCCCTGTCCTCTCCTCCTATGGGGGCCTTCAAACATGTCTGCAAGAACTTATCTTCTTCTCATAGCAGGGAGAGCTTCTCTGGAATGTAGCAGGAGAAAACATACAAGCTGTCTCTGGGAAAAAATGGCTCTTCCAGGCAGGAAAGACTTCTAAGCGAAATGAGCCCTAACTCCTCATAATAAATCTTGTGGAAAGAGTCTTCTACACTTAGATATTCCTCTCCCTACGGCAGCAAAGATGGGCGGGGAGAGAGGTTTTGTTGAATCATCCAGATAATCATTCCATGAAAAATTGTCCTTTGCCAATAAATATCCCCCCTCACTTCAAAAATGCATATATTTCTATTTAGAAGACATGAGATGATCAAGGACTCTGTCATCATTTAAAGCTTTCCCAGGGATTTCAAAGGCAGCTGGCCACCACTGCTGAACCTTGTATTCTTCCCTGCTGTCTTCAGGACACCAACCTGTGTGCTCCTGCAGCCTGCAGAGTTAAGCAATCTTCTGATCTGATACTTAGGGTATTTGTAACTTTTAAGGATTTGCAGTTGCAGGGTTTGGGGTTTGTGTATTTTGTTGGGTTTTGTTGTTGTTTTTATATTGATTTTGGATTTGTGTTTTTGTTTGGGTTGGGGTGTTTTTCGGAGAGGACTGCAGGATAAAAAAGGCAAAAGGGTTTCCCTTTTGAAAAATCACAGGACTTGCCTTATCTGAAAAGTAGTATTAAGAGGGTAATGAGTTCCAATATGGAAAGGATTTGAAATTTTTCATATCTGGTTTTGCTCTAGTACCAAGAAACACATCCTTCAAACACCTCATCCCCCCCCCCCAGTTTTGAAAGTAACTGAATAAACCACCAATGACTTTTAAAAAGCAAAAAAAAAAAATCATTTTAGGTTGATCAAATCATTTCACTTCCAATGAACCAAAATGTTCACTGAGTTTTAACTGATACTCTGTAAACCATGTTGAAAGAAAAGGTCTGTTTCACCAAAATACTTTTTTCATTAATGCCTTTAAGAGAATGCTAAAACACAATGTTCCAACAGCATTGGGAAGAATATAGAATTAGTCACAAAGAATGGATTCATTGTAATCTATTAATATGTTTGTCAGTTGAAGTAAAGTTTAGTACACATTTTGGTCATACCTGTTTATTCTTTTACTGTATAATTTTATATTTATACTGAGAAGAGACTTGTCTTTAGATGGTAACAGATATGTAACTGCAGCCTAGACACCTTTCAGTGTCTGCTTTGGGAAGGATGGATTAGGGATGGTGAGCTCCAGCCTAGCTTTTCATTTGTCTTTTATTTATTGTCAAGTCCTGCTCATCTGGTACAAGAGTACAATTGCAAAATCAATCTTTGTTGCAGCTTTAAAATACCTTCTTCACTGGTGAACTTATACTTGCACCTCAGAGATAGTAACACGTTGAAGAATGCTTCTGAGACCCAGGATATCTGTTTGCATGTGTAATATATTGGTCTTGAATCAATACAGTTGATGATAGATCTTTGTTAACATTAGGTAGCAAATTACACTGAACTGAAGGTTTTAAACAACTTTGTATGTACATTTCATTACAGGAATATGACAACTTTCTTTTTGTCTGATGTCTTTATCACAATTTCTAGTGATATTGCATCAAGACTTATCTTTAAAAGTTGCTTTTTAACTTCAACCTGACAACATAATGGTGTTCCCAGAACATCTCTCAGGGCTGCTGAACCAGCAGAGGCAACACTTGATATGATATGTGTGCTTAAGCTTGAGGGTGCATAATAAACATGAGAGCTTCATGCCCTGGAAAATAATCATCGGGAACACAGTGCATAAAGTGCAAGCTAGAAACATGTTTTCTTTGGGGCTATCTTCCCAAAAGAGGCATTAAACTATAACACAGAATATAGTGTAATCAAGTGATTATTACTTGAATTTTAGATTTACTTTTATGAATAAAATATTTACAATCAGTTTCATGGTCTTTTTTTTTCTTTTACTTTTCCTCCTCCTCTCCACATGATTTAATAGAGCAGACTTGATTATGGTGGAAAAAAAATCCCACTGCATTTTTCTATTCGACAAGAATATCATTCTCTTTCTAGTGATGATTCTTTTCCTTATAGCACTTTCAGAGAAATTATGCACATGGGACACAAAATGCTCTGAAGTAGCAATGAAGCCCTTAAAAACACAAGCAGAAAACTGTACAAGGTTACAGCAGGACACGAGTGATTCTCAGTCCTTGTCTTAGCCTTCATAAAGGTGTGAATTTCCTCCCTCACAACACTGCAGAGAACCTGTACATGTGTGCAGAGGCCCCTGACACACAGCCCGCTCGTGCTCTGAGCCTCTCTTGAGAGTGACAGCACTGCCTAAGTTACCTGCCTGACCATGAATCAGAATGTGCCTGACAGAAATAACTCATTTTAACTGGCACCCATTTCTCACACCAAGCCACTAACATCTGAGTAGTGGCTATACTTTAATTTTATTTCCTTGTAAGTATCACCCACCATCCCTTCCCACTGATCTTCTTGTAGCACCTGTACCTGAAGCTTTCACCTTCCTGACTCAGTCTGCTCACCTCTGTGCTCCCTGTCTGATGACTTCCCATTCCCCTCTGATAGAATTGACTTAGTGCTTGCCTCTTCTTTGTTGTGCCTTGATTTTTAAGAGCTTTTATTTGGGGAGCAGCTGTGCTTAATGACCATTCACTTACATCTACACTCAAAACCTAAATGTAGACATATTCCTTCCTAGTGATTGTCTCTAACAACAATTTATTAGTTTATTGCTCTTCAAAAAAACAAAAGTATTTGAAAAGAGGGTTGAGGAAAGGAAAAAAATAATTATCTGTTGAACAACTCTGGAGTCGACTAGTAGGAAATAAAGGCAACAAACAAATATTTGAGGCATTGCTAGGGAGGAAGAAAGAGAGCATGAACAACTTGAATAAGCTTCTGTGTTATTTCTTTTGTGTTCACTAGACCATGCCAACAAATGCTGTCCAATGACTAAGGGTGAATTCATTTCCTGGGCAAACTCTTGCCACCAGGACGAGCAGAAACAATTGCAAGCTCTCTCCTAAAAGATGCAGCACATAGAGGACAAGCTCTTTTTTACAAGTAAATTAAGAAAAAAAAAGTTAACTGAATAAGAACTAGTAACATAATTGTACTATTCACATTCACAACAACAAAACCCCCAGTAGAATATAAGTGTGTACATTGTGTTTTCCTGACAGTAGTCCTGTCCTCTGCATCCCTGTTTCCCACAGCACACCATCCTTTCTTTCATAGTACAACTGTGCTATGTCTAAGGCACATGTGGTGAAACACAACCTCCCCTTCCATTCCTCAGTTTGCCTGATTTATTCTCTGCTTCCTCCACAGGTATATTCGGTGTGTTTTACATGAGGATTTGGCATGTAGAACATATCTATCATGCATCCCAAGGCACAAAGAGTGTTGATACTTCTCTTTTCAAAGCAGAAACTTACATTATTTAGTCACTGTGCCTAGTCTTTTAAAATAAAAGAGGACATAGGTGAATCATTTTTCTTGTAATCAACTCACTTTTAACTCAGTTGACTTCACCGTTACTTGGCTATTTGACTTACCAAATCCTCAAAATGTACATTTTACTAAAGTGTGAAGCTTTATGGACTGTCATAATTATTATGGTCTCAGTCTAACTGTGTATCCAATTAGTCATTGAAAATCTATCCCTATAAATGTATCTCTATAAATATTTGAAGAGGTATTTCTGGTGAGCTTGAAGGAAAAGAGCCAGTCAGCTTCCCACAATCTAAAGCTCCTTGGAGAGGCTAATTACCAACATGTCTCACCTCGACCAAAAGGCAATAACGAGCTCTCCCATTAACATGTTTGTACTGTGAACTACAAGACTCAGAGTTTCACCCTCAATACTGAACCTGAGACGCTTCACATTGAAAAATGGTCACCAAAGAGGGAGGAAGAGAGAGAGCTATTCTCTCTCACTGTAACAGGGAGTCAAGCACAGGAGAAACAGGAGAAATTCTAACAGGGAAATAGTGATATTACCAAAGTAAAAGGACTTCTTTTTTTTTTTTTAATTAATAAATATAATAACTTTATCTCCTCCATGAGAAAAAGGAATCCATTTCAAGGTTAAAAATTAAATCCATCTATGAAAGCTCAGTTATGGAGAGACATCGTATAATAGGTGGAAAATATACTGTCCCTTGTGTGATAAGTAAGTTGTCTAAAAAGGAGAGGGAAAATTCCAATTATTTTCATTCTCAATGACAGCCAATTACACAACATCACCCTTTACAAATACTTGTAGCAATTGTCCATTTTGGATATTGCAAATAAACGATTCCAGTTGCATGTTACCTGGCTTGAAGTAAAAGAAATTTCAATGTAACTGGGTAGCAACAATTTATGTGCTATCCAAGACATTAATAACCAACCACTGCGATGCCTTATCCAATCTGACTCCTCAGCACATTCTCCAGAGTGTCACAATCAATTCCTTTAGAGGTGGTGTGGCTGGAAGAGAGATAATTTTATAAGGGTCAGGAGGAGAAAAAGGAGAAGGATCTTCCAGTTGCAGGGGATAACGAAGAAGGCCTAGCAGCATACAATGAAATTCTGGGGAATGTGCTGGAAACAGCCTGCCCCAAGGAGCATGGCCAGCACACCTCTCTGGTCTTTTCTGTTCATCACCACACGCCAAAAACAACATCCAAACTTTAGAGGAGACCATGATGTCATTTGATGACCACTTACGAAAAAATAACATAAACAATGGCTGTCAAAACATGGAAAATTGTGTGTGTGCAGCACCAAAGTATTTGTGAGATTCTTGTTGCAAAGACACATAAAGAAGTATAATGAAGAAGCAAGAGAAAAAAGTTCTGCTTTATTTTACTGGTGAAAATTGTTATTAGCTCCAACCACTGCAAGTCCAGGACTGTAAACCGAGTTGCTCTTTATACCTGTAGTATATCTACTGATATACTTAACATGAGCCTTGAGGTCTTATTAGCAGGTGGCAGATAAAAAAAACAACCAACCAACCAAAAAAAACTATATGATTTTCAAATCACAGCCTCTGACTGACTGGAAACAGAAGTTGGAAAAGCAGAATAGCTGGAAGCTGCAATGTTAGGATGGTTAAATACTTCCACAGAGCTGAGACAAAAACCGCTGAATTCTCACTTTTTTTTTTTTTATTTTGACCTTTATGAAACAGCTGCAGCCTCATATCTTCTCAGACCAACAGTCAGATCGGCTTTATTTGCTCAAGAGAATATATTTACATGCCAGTATAGAGCATTTCACAACAGCTGAACTAACACATGCAGGAAAGTTTGGCGGCTAAAGGGCAAATAATTCATTAGCAAAGATGAATGGAAAAAATTTACTTTTTTGGTTTTGTTGTTGCCAAATTATTTGTTACCAAATAATGCCAGCTGTTTATGGCAATACTGTTTATGAAATTGGAGAATTTCACTACTGATTCAATTTTTTGTTGTATCTTTTTAACGAGAAAGCTGGACAGGACACAATCAAAAATACCTTTTGCTGTAAAAAGGAAGAAATTATTTTCCGTGTTATTTCCAGTGGCAGCTCAGAAAAAAAGCTGATATTTTTATTCTATCATGATATTTAAAAAAAAATTAAAAGGTACAAATAAACCAAATTCACTTAAGTCTATGAAGTATAGACAGTAAAAATATTTTTCTCCCGTGATCTCCTTCATTATCAGAAGTAAAAAGTGCAATTAATCCAACAAAAGCTAGAAGGTGCATGGAATAGAGCTTTTTTAAAGCTAGTTAGCATCTAGAAAGGTGCTATAGAGCCTGTGTGTTTTCATGACGAGACAAAAATGCTACAAGACAGATATCAGGCTGTCTCAAAAATATTTCCAGAAGGAGTTGAAACTTGTAGGACTACAAAATAGGTTATAACACTGTCAGAAATTTCCCTTCTCTCTTCTGTGAGATCACTTGTATCAGCCTTTACCACATGCAGCATGTGAAGGGAAAGTGGCTGGTTTTTAAGGATAGAACAGGCCCAGCACTTAAACCAGCAGTAGTCTGTATCCTCCAGAGGCTTCTCAGCCAGGAGCACTGGGGCAGACTTAAGGTACAGACTCTTCTTGAATATTAAGGGTACTTGCCTGCATTTTGAAAAAAATCAGTTTAGTGCAGAAAAAAATCATAACGACAGAGCTATAAGACCACTAGAATTTACATCCTATTTAATAAATATAGATGAAAATACCCTCAAAATGAAGCACAATGGTTTTATTTCAAGATATTCAGAGCACATTTGTTGCACTTTGAAATTGTTAATAAACTAAGTCCCTGGCCATGCAAGGAAAATAAACACTTACTTAGTTAAAGTTCTCAGATAAATTCTCTAGTAGGTTTGAGTGGTATATTAGATGAATTTTTACAGGTAACAAAGCTTGTTTAAACATAAAATTTTTTGCTTGAAGGAAGCTCTGATGAAATATGGTTTCATCTTCAAATCAAAATTAAAAAAAAAAAGAAGTCATAGCTTTCCAAGAACAAAATTATTACAAGTGAGGATTTGGACAATTTAAGATACTTATTGCAACAGCAACATTCAGAAATCCGTGTTGCCTAGGTAGTTTTGATAATTAATTTTTGTGACAATAGTCTAAAAATAACCTTATCTTCTCATGTACCATTTGGATTTCGTTGAATTGACATTTTCTAGTGAAATATCATTCTTTCAGACTTTTCAATTGGTACTCTGTAATAGCTCTGTCAGACCCTGTACACGTTGGCTTAAAAAGCAAAGCCTGCAGCACTGAGCTATTGTTCAGCTCTCTTTCCTGTGAAGCAGCTGCTGAATTTTCCCTCTGATTAATACTGCTGTCTGTGCAAGGAAAGTTGAAGGATTTCATAGTTCCCCCTTTAGCACAACTCATACACCATTCCTATTTTGGGGTAGGGGTGTCCTTTTTTAAAAAGGCTGTAATATCCACGTAAGACAAATAGAGTCACTGTGGGAAGACATAATTGCACTCTTTTCCTGAGGCACTTCACAGCACTTTGTTTCAGGTGCAGACTGTACCTGTGTGCCCCAGTCAGCAGTGACAGAGGAGGTGACCTTCCAGAGTGTGGCTCAGAGCCAGACCCAAACGGAAGCACTTGCTCTTGCATGGTCTCCACTCACTGCAGAGGGAATAGAGGGAAACAAGGCCATTAATTTGTATGACTTGTTAGGTACCTAAATTTGGATAACATGAATGTTAGCACAGTAAAAAGCACAGTTATGGGGCAATTACTCAATCCAAATGACCCTGAGCTCCATACTTATACTTCAGGACCAGCTTGTGAAAGTCCAGGTTTTGTTCAGGATCATTTTTAGGATGGCATGTAAGAGGGGCTAAAGAAGTTTTTGATGTTTCTTCTGTAAAATATACAACTTTTTCCCTTATTAGCTTTGTTAGCAATAGAACATTATTTTCATCCATTCAAAAAGTCCCTCCACTTCTTCTTTCCCTATCCTAATGGCTAACTCCTGTACTAAGAAACTTTTCTTGCTTGTCTCATAGTGTCTGAACCACTCCTTGCCACTGAGCTTGGACCTTGAGATCTTTGGGTTCCAAGTTTGTGGTAGGATGATTGGCACAGTGAAAGCATACCAGCCTACTTACATAGGAATAAGATGCCTCAGTGGTTTTGGGGTAGATTACAGAGATTTTGGGAAACTAGTAAGACTGAAATAAATAAGTAAGACAAACCCAACCTGGAGCTCCCTCTTTTGACTTCACATCAATTCTCAATTCTGTTTAAACATCAGATTTTCAAGGCAAGTTGAATGAGAAGCATTTTGATATCGTCTGTACAATTGTCTCACAGGTCACAGCCTTTGATTTTTACTTCCTTTAATGGAATTTTTACTTCCTTTAATGGAATTATAACTTAGGTGAAATATGCTCTTATGCTCACTTTAATAAGACTTCTATTAAGTATTAATTCATCTGGAGAGATATCAAGGCAGAAAACTGTTTCAAGCAGAGGAGTAGCTCGTGTCTCAGATCCTGTTTTCCAGGAGCAGAGTTTTCTAAACACAACCAAGTCAAACATAATGCCAGAGATGTATTTGGAATGCTCTTTGCTGGTTTTAAGGCTCATCCCTTTGCACTCTCTGACATTGACCCAACATTTCATTCAGTGGATGCTCCAGAATCACACCTTCACCCAGCAGCAAAGCCAGGTCATATGTTCCTGCCTTCCTCATATCCCCCTGTTGCAGCTGCTCATTTCTAGATGTGCACCACTGTTTCTCTCTGCTGTAACTGGACAACGGAGTTTTGCTGCTGGGAAGAATATACTGAGCTACACTCATTGCAAAAACCACAATGCCAGCCTAGTCTAGCAGTAAGGTCTAGCAGTATGCAAAATTTACCTTTATTAAATATTCTTCTTCCAACTATCTGTTAAATGAGACAGATTTCTAAATTTTTAGGTTAAACCTCACTGTGCATTAGATAACACTTACAGTGAAAATTAGTTTTATGCAACTCACATAGGAAAAACAACAAAAGTTGGTCACTAACTCTGTTTAGAAGTTATTTCTACATGCAAACAAATTTGGAGGTGAAAGATCTGCAGGCTGACACTTCAAAGCCTGCTTGCTGGAATCAGGGAGAGGTGTTTCACATTGCTAATCAACTTGCATTGCTAAGTAGATGTTGTACCATTTGAGAATTTAATTATTTTAAAGAGCCAGGCTCATACATTCAAAGCTATGTTTAAGATCCAAAGATTCAATTCTCACCAAGGTGAAAGAAGGAAGTAGGAATACTCTGCATGACTATTGCAGCATAATGAATGAGGCCTGTGAATGGGGTGAGCAAGGCAGTGGCAGGCAAGGGAGTGCCTGACAACACAACAGTGACAATAGTAATATTGGTATAATTTGCTAGAGATAATTTTCTGGAAAGTGTCAACATTTGATCCAACAAACACTTTAGAAATAAGGATTCCTTATGAAGGGGCTGCTCAACCATTCTTAATTGGATTCACCATTGGCTTAATTGTCAAGAGCAGAATTTGGTTGGTAATTCCTTTAAATTTGGAATTCTTTTAAATTTGGAGTTCAGCTATGTGTAACATTTCTTAAACACTTATGATACACTTCTTCAGATTGTAAGGCCTGAAATAGACTTGTATGAGGCCTGAATTACTAAATACTGAAGCAACTTCTTGTATAAGTATTTTCATAAAGTGACAACAATTTCCATCAGTCTTACTCATTAGAAATATCATGGAATGGTTTGGATTGGACGTTACCTTAAAGATGATTTAGTTCCAACCCCCTGTTATGAGCAGGGACATCTTCCACTTAGACCAGGTTGCTCAAAGTTCCATTCAACCTTTATTTTCCAGTTTATACATGGATCAGGACAGAATGTAGGTCAAGGTCGATAAGTAGTTCCTTTTCTAATTTTTTTTTCCCCATGTGAACAAGACTAGGTCCAAGTCTTTGGATTGCTCTCTGCCTTTGGTAGGCTCCGGCTGGAAAGCTGCGCCCCGCAGCTGCTTCTCAGCCCCGTTTTCTCAGTAGAAATCATCTGATGCTTTTTTCCTTGAAATACTCACGCCTTGGCTGCAGCAGCTGTACTCGGCCACTGGATGGGGCTCTCCGCACACAAGTGACATCCCTAAATCCCGCTGTGCCCACGGCAGCGCTCCCCGAGCAGGGGCTGCCCGGGTGCTGCCTCTGCGACCGCGGGGACGGGACGGGACGGAATCCAGGTCAGCAAGAGGCAAAAACAGCACAGGGAGAGAGCTGCTCGCCTTTAATCCTTCAAAACAGGGCTCATTTTCTACTGTTTGTGTTAGCCACACAGAAATGAACGGGGTGATAACACTGAAAGTAAGTATTTCGTGTGTACAAGCCCAAAGCAACACCTCATGCATACTAATATCTAGGAATCGACAAGAGGTCTCAACAGGCAGAAGAACCACAAATAGCTCAGAAATAAAGCATGTTATAATTCTGTTCACTCACCTTTTTTTTTTCCTTCTTTTTAAATATATCTATTTCATTTGGGTATTTATACAGTTCATAAAACCTGAAACCCGTATGGCTATTATTTTACCTCTAGAAATAGGGAAATACACTTATTGCCATTTTACACTTGTTGAACAGGCACACAAAGGTAGGCTTTTAGTAAAGGTCACAGAGGAAGTTCATAATAGAAAAGCAAACAGTGTGAGCCTGCCAGGCACCAGCCTCATGTTCACACCATTGAAACTCTCTCACTCCTAATTGTCTTCTAGGTATTCATCTCCCATGTAAAAAGAAGTCCTCTTTGCCTCTGCTGTTCAATACCACTCATATTCACTGTTTATTTAAAAAAAAGTTGCAATTCCATTTTGACCATGTGATGCTGTACTTGATGTAAATCAAAGCTGTAAATGCTGTAAATACACTGTTCAATATACTGAGCAGGTTGAAACTTGTGAGAGAATAAACACACGAGGGAGCTGTATGGCCTGTGATGGTTTGTAACTTTAGTAGAAGCAAACAGAAAGGCTGCAGGAATAATTCTTCTCTGACGCACATTTTACCTGTGGCACTTCTATTTCTCCTACTTTTGCTATAAACTAATATGGAGGAGTGTATTGTAGCTGTTTTCTGATGAGGATTAGGGATCTCTGGTTCCTCATCACCTCCACCCCAATCAATTACCTTTTTTTTCATATGGTCTTTCTACAGCCTCGGTCTCCAGTCATTTTTCCTTGTATAGCCTTGTCCATTTTCTCATACAACAAGTTCAACCCTATTAGAATGTGACATACTATTCTTTTTTATGTTGCTAAAATTTCACTTCTGTCTGTTGTCATCTCTGAATCTTCTTCCTTTCTCAAGCCTCCTCCTTAAACAGCCATTTTTGAGGAAAAAAAAATAAATTGAAAGAAATCTGTCATAGTTTAACCACAGTCAGCAACTAAGTACAGTGAAGCTACTCGCTTATTCCCCTCCACCCCTGCCAGTGAGATAGGGAAGAGAATCAGGAAAAAAATTAAACTCATTGGTTGAGATAAGAGCAGCTTAATACATGAAACAAAGGAAAATATATTATTATCATTATTATTGCTGCTGCTGCTAATAATAATAATTGGAAGGGAAGAGAGAGAAATAAAACCCAAGAGAGACAAGTGATGCACAATACAAATGCTCACCATCCACTGACCAATGCCCAGCCTGTCCTCAAGCAGCAGTCAACCCCTCATGGTCAACTCCCTCCAGTTCATGTACTGGGCATGATGCTTTATGATATGGAATATCCCTTTGGCCAATTCAAGACACCTGTCATGGCTGTTCTCCCTCCTGACTTCTTGTACCTGCTACCTGTCAGAACATGAGACATTGAAAATTCCTTAACTTGTAAGCATTGCTCAGCAACAACTAAAACATCAGCGTGTTATCAACATTATTCTCACACTGAATCCAAAATACAGCACTGTATTAGACACTAGCTCTATCCCAGCCAAGACCAGGACAAAAATCTCGTTTCACTAAACCTAGAAATTAAATTTCATTCCTGAAAACTTGGCTGCTTAAAAACTGGAGTCACGTGGAAGACAGCTGCATATAAACTTTTTCTCATTTCTCTCCATGGAGATGATTTTTCCTTGTGACTGTTCAGTAAACTTCTGTTTTCCCATTCTGCATCCTCAAAATGCAATATCCCCTTTCCACCAGCGTTGTCTTCCCTTCTAAACTGTCCTCTCACAAGGAAACTTCCTGTGACAGAAGTGTGTACCATAAGCAGCCTATATACTCTGGGGCTGGAAAAGCAAAACTCCACAAATTGAATATTCAAAGTAATTAGGAGAAGAATAATCTATCAAGACAGAAATATTTTCTGAGAGAAAAACTCAAGAGTCAAGGGTAATGACTGGTACTGAAGAGTCAAGCGACCCACTATCAGACTGGCGAATGGTAGAATGCTTTGGGTTGGACGAGATCTTAAAGACCATCTAGTCCCAGTCCTCCTGTCATGGGCAAGGGCACCGTGTATTTCCTTCACAAGGGGAAAAAAAAAGAAACCAACAAAAGTTTCAGCTTTCAAAATTGATTTAAGTTTATGTATACCTTCCAGTAATTCAACAACCAAAACACACTTGCTTTGGGAGAATACCATCATTCTGATTCATGGGATCAGGCTGCCCAAAACCTGAGGACAGCCTGGGGCATCCACAGCCACGCTGTGGCAGAGCTGCCAGAACACTGTGTTTCCCGTTGGCAAAGGCAAGGACTGGATCTTCTCAGCCTAGGAAAACACTTGGTAGCTGACCTGCAGTTAGCCAACAGCGATGATGAGCAGCATCTCTTTACCAATTGAGCTCAAAATAATGAGCTGTCACCAACCACTGTTAGGCACTCTCCTCCCAATTCTTGAGTGTTGCAGAAATCACTTTTGCGGTCAGAGACCCATTGCTTTAGGGAATGATTAGTATAAGTCCTTAAAATATAATCCCTTCCACAAGCTCCCTTAACTCCTTCATGAAGAAAGCTATTTTTCTTCTGCTCTGCTAAAATTCTTCTCAGAAGCCTCATACAGAAGTTGCTGAGGTTCAAAACTTATCTCTGATGCTCAAACTGAACTTACGAATGGTCACTATACAGGCAGTGTCTTGTACCAACTTCTCCTCAGCATGAATACATAATAATAATTTACCATCAATTAAACAGCTGCCCTTTAGCCTAAACTTACTGCTTTTGTGCCTAACACAAGTTAATTACTCACTAATTTCTCTTCTAATTCTTGGTAGGTCCAAGTTGGTTAAAATTTTCAACATTACTGAAGTCTTTGATACAGAGCAAAGACTGTTTGAAACAGTGACTGCTGGATCATAGGCAATATGCAATTAGTTGCACAAAACCTACTTCTGGTCAATAAAATATTCTAATTAACACATTTCCAAGGAGTTCTTTCTTTAGGTCTTTTGTTGTGGTTTTTTTTTCCCTCAGAAGTGCTGCATACTACTGATACCATACTAACAGTCTGGTATTTGGCCAGAATTATTTCTCCTTTCTTAAAATTATCTACCACATTTAGTATTTTCCAGCAGTACGGTACCACTCTGACTCAGATTCACTGAAAGCTCTCCTGCCAGCTTTGTGTGCCAGCTCCTTCAGGTTTCTGTGGTAGAGGTTTCCTGACATATCCCTACTAAACACAGTGTGTAGACCTTTGAATTTTGCTTCTTGTTCAGGATAATCATTTCAATTTCCACACTCTGCTTTTAACTAGCTGTCCTGCCTTATCAAGTCGTCTTCTAACTGAAAATCAAAACCAGTACTTCTGCTCGTTTATAGGAAATAGTCACTGTGCTTAATTAAAGCCTGTTCTCACTGAATACGTTTCCTCCCTTCACTCTTAAAAAGTTACAGCATTCCAGGCCTGTTATGACTTCTTTTCTTTATGTTGGTAAAAGAAAGGCGAAAAGTTCCTTCTAAAAGGGAATATTGGATTTTTGAAGGTTTTGAGTGGTGTTGCCTAGCTATAAATATAAATAAATGCTCACACAATATTCACTGAAAAATAGTTGGATCAAATGGCTTATTCAGCCAGATCGAAACTCTGCCGTGACTTGTGTCAGTGGATCACGTACACTGCTGGGTAGAGCAGAATTTGACATCTGAGCAATGCATTTTTAGTGGTGGAGTGTTTGGAATAGTTCAATTACAAACACTACTTTTCAAGGATTCAGCCACTCAGTGTAATGATTTCATCTGTTTCCTTGGGGGAATTATGTGCTGAATCCACACAGAGCATCTGATTGCATTTACCACCTGCAGGTGTTTTTAAAGTCCTTTCCTGGGTTTAGGAACTTTACAGCTTCAGACATCCAACAGGTCTGATTATGGGTTTTAGAAAGAGTAGTAAATTATTTCTCATGTATGGGTATTACTTTACCAAAAATTATTGGTATATCAGTTGGCATATCAAGTTTGTACATGGTTTACTATGGAGCCCTACCAATGGAGAAATATATCTGTACTGGGGATATATTATGATAAGAGAAAGCTGAGTTTCTAAATGAGCTAAAATTCACTTTTTAAACAGAGTCTGTGGAACCAGCTGTATGGTAATAAACCTCTCTACAGAATATTTTGAGCTTTCTAAGAATTCTGTAACACATTTGGAAGAGGTTTATTTGCACTTGTGCATCATGTCTGCTCACATTTAAGCAAAGGAAGATCTTTCTTTGGTACCACGAGATACATTTCCATCTGTTACTGCACACTCAAACCATTATATGTTACGCAGTCAAGAAGTAGAGCTCCATTTTAACATTTTAGACTCTTACATTAGGCTATGGTCCTTGAGCACAAGTATTCCCTCAGTTTTAAGATCTGTTACTTAACTTGTTTACTTAGGTCTCTGATTAGTTAAAGAACAAATATTATGAGCACAACAAACTCTCATAAACTTGTTATTTTAGTAATCATTAGGATGTCTTGTGTGCCTACAAACTAAGACAAATACTTTAAGCCACTGATTAAATCCCTATGGGTGTTGTAGTTGAAACTTATTTTGTGGACTTCTGCAGTGCCTGTAGAAGTAGCTGAACAAGCCTTCACAAGAAAAAAGGCTTACATTTTTGAACACTACCCTTCTTTTATTTTGACTTCTTTCAGACACTATCCTTATGATCGGGCAGGTTGTAAATGTGCAACCACAAAGCAGCACAGAAACATCCAGACAGTCTGAACACTACAGAAACTTTCTGGATCATCATTCTGGCAATGTGTTTTAGACTCCTCTTGGGGACTTCAAGCACTGCAATTCTCCAAAGACAGAACAGGTCTCTCATAAGGATGCCATATATGTTAAAGCTCTTTGAAAAGAAATGCTTATAAACATGAGCATTATGAAATACTACAGAAAAAGCATTGTTATGAGCATTCTACATCCCCTTTAAGCTGTTAATGGCTAAGAGAAGCACTAAAATATCTGTGCTATGGGTAGCTCTGCTACTAAGCAATGAATGCAGTTCTTGATTTGCTAGATTCTGTAGATATGAATTCTCAAATTACCAAATCAGCTTTATTCCAATTTTCTAATAAGAACAATTTTGACAGAACACTTCTGCCCATCAGATTTTAGAAGTGTCTCTCATGTGCAGCACTGTACTAGGTACTTCACAAAACTTACAATTACTGAAAGTCTCCTTTAATTGTTCTTTTTATAATGGGTTTCTAAATATAGTATATTTTTATAACATATTGCATTACATGTTGAAGATGTTTAGGTATTGCAATTAATTTTTTCTTTCCATTCAGGAGCATAGCAAAGAGTGGAGTTGAGAAAAGTGGATTTATGTGTATCTCCCTCTCTGTAAAACAGACAGAGCCAATGGAAACCTGTACCTTGTTACAGGCATCCACCTGACTCACATAAGCATGTTCCAGTCAACCAGTGTGGATTCAGTAAATGCCTATGCAAGTGTGCAACAAGGTGTTCTGGAACTGGAGGAAAAACTACTGTCAAAGACAAAGGAAAATGAGAGTAGGTTCCTGCATATCCTGCCTGGGATTTTCCATGTACTCGAAGTCCCTTTTTCCCTCCTATGTCTGTGTTCTCTCTCAGCTCTGTGTCACCTATAAAGTTTACCTTCTTGGACGGGAGTATTAAAAAATCAGGGAAATTTGTTCCAGCTCCCTCTCCAAGTTCCTCTCTAATTCTGGTTAATTGTATTAGTGTGCAAATTGGACATGGTTTGTTTTACTGAAAGCAAAGGTGAGCAGATTCTCCATGGGGATATGATATCTGCTACATCACCAAGCAAACTGCTTTAACTACTTCATGGCTACATTCAGTTTTCATTGTCATAACCTCAGGATACTGCTCAGAGGGTGTGCTGACCCACTCACAGGAACTGGACCTTATCTTGACTCCAACTCCTTTTTCTAGTGGCCTGTGAGGCTACAGTGGTACCTCCAGCATGAAGGAGCAAGTCGTGTGCCTGTGAAACAGAAGTGTCCCAACTACTGTCCATACACCCAGTCATGGACACAGAAATGACAGTTCCAAATGTCAGTTCCAAAAAAAAAAAAAGCAAAATCATGGAGTCACAGGCATGTTAAGAGCCACTTGGGGAAATCTCTGAAATCTGGCAGATTTTTACTGTTTTCTCCAAAGCAGAGTTTGGAATCTGGTCTGGACAGCCTGACACAGCTCTTGGGAGAGACTGAGGATGACAAAATACAGACATCTACACCTGATTTTAACCAGCAAAAGCAGTCTAGAATGTCAATAGAGAGAAAGAGGACATTTTAAAACATGATCCATGTAATCTAAAAGTTGTGTGGGTTGCTGACTAAAAACGCAGTGAAGGATGAGCTGTGTTTGGATACAAAGAATTGTTGTTGTCTAAAGTAGTAAAGACTAGTTCCTCTTCATTTCTTGTATTCTTCTGAAAGCTGGGAGGCTAAACAGAGGAGACACACCCAAGTTAACTTTCCAATAAGTAGAAAAGTAGGACCATAAAGTAAACAGTCAGTGACTGATGAGTTCAAAGCCTGGGTTATGGCCTGGTTTCACTACTACTTCTGGTACACGACTTGTATGAGTGTACATTTCCAATGAGTAGCCCCAATCTCAGCAGTTAAACTTATTCTTTATTTTTTTTAAGTCAAATTGGGAATACAACACACTAATTATGCTTCTACCCTCAAATTATTTTCAGTATCATTCAGATCTTTAATCATGATCTATAAGAATTACAGGACCATGAAATGCTTTCTACTTACTGAGCTGTGTCAAGCTAAGTTTATTTTATATTTCCCAAGAGGTTCTATAGTGGGTTATTATCTCCTTCTGTAGCAGTAGATGATTTATCCACTGCTAATTCCAGTTTCTACAGTCCAATAGCTATGACTACATAAGCTGAGTAGATTCAAAACAAAGTTAACTACTACAATGCAGCTCATGTTATGTCATAAAGACGTTATACAGATAATGGGTTAGAACCTTGTTCTTTATTTCCATACAATATATTCCATATTTCTAAAATTGTTGTTCTTGCCCTGACCTAGCTGGGTGCATGGTATCAGTCTAGATATGTCATAAAACATATAAATTTGTTTATAAAACAGTCAAGATATTGTAAAACTTTCTTTTTGTCCCTAAGCAAGACAATCTCATGTATCCAAGTAAATATCTTCTATGTAATAGAGACTGAATTACGAAATTTAATAACGCTACATTTGGACAACATATTGCTATTAAATGTATTAGCCAAGTATCCAAATTCTTACCAACCCGCTCAGTATCCAAAATTCAGCTTTCTTCATGAAACTTTACATTTTCTTGAGTAACAATCTTGAATTCAAGTTTCCTCCAAAACTGAAATTACCTTAGATCCTCACGCCAAGGTCTTGTTTTATCTGCTCATATACACGTGTGTGTTCCTCTGGAATGAATTCTAACAAAGAGATTTTCTCGAACTGAAAGATGAAGTTGATGCAAGAGGTTCCACAGTTCCTAGAATTTGCATAATCCACCTTTTTCACCAACCCACCAAGGCTAAACTGTAAGAAAAGAATAATGTGTGTTTGAAAAAACTTAAGGTCAAACATTTAGTTGAGCATTATGGAGAAAAGTTTACAAGAAAGGAAAAATACCTATAGAAGTGTTTTCACCTCAGTTTAACAGTACATCTTGTATTCTCTCACCTGCGAGAAGCTATCAGAGAATGAATGACTCAGGTTACACAGTCTGACCTCTTTCTGGATGATGTCCTCAGTTTTACAACTCTTTTCTTTACCCTGAACTATTCAAATGTCTTTGTGATTAAAAAATAAATTACAAATATAAATGCCCCTGCAGTCCCCCAACCATTTTACAGCTCAACCTGCAACTTCTGACATTCTTGTTTTATTTATTCTCTTGGATAAATATAACATGCAGCCTATTGTTGACATTATTAATTACTTGGGTATCTCCAGAGTCTAAACTTTTCCCTCTCTGCACCTACTTTTCATTTTTGTTATCAACATGTCCTTCAAAACATGAAACATGATTCCAGCCACATGTGTGTATTGTGAAGCTCAGCATCTTAAGTACATTATCAGTTTTCTGCAATAGCTAGACATGACAGTATATGATGCACTTTGTGATACAGCATTTTTTCCCAAACACATTTCCAAACAGGTCCTGTAACTTTTAGGGGTCAGTTGTCAGACACAGTGAAGGGAATTAGGTATTCTGAGCTATTTGTTACTCATACACTTCTGTTGTTTTTCCCCAATTGTTTGTTGTGAAGACTTTTTCAGAGTCCTCCTGAATTTTTTGACTGAAATAAAATGATTTTCCTCTAGATCATACAAAACAGAGAGAAGATGTGATATATTGCAACACCTTGGAAAATAAATTGAGTTTCGTTCCTTTCACCCCCTATTTCTCCTTGTAATCTCATCACAGCCAACCATAATAGTAAAATTTTATTTCATGGGAAATTAAACATGATCTGTTTTACACAAAGAACAATCTAGGCTGAAGAACTTGCAAGCATTACCTGAATTCTGGAGCTGAATGAGTTTCTTTAATAGTGCAAGTAGTAAATGGAACTATTATTTTAGGCATTCAATGTATTAAAATGCTTGTTTCAGTGACATCTAAAGCTGTGATAGCCAAACCAGATCCTTTGAAGTGATTCCAAATCTGTTGTACAATTAGAAGGGATAAGCCAGACCAGTTAAGAAGTGAGTTAAATGAAACCTTCACTGAAAATTAAAATACAAACTTTTGTCTTTTTTAAAAAAGAAACAGAAAAGTTACAGAATTTTTTAATTGTCTTGTCAATATTTACCTTTTTATTTATTAATATCTATGTACACCCTGAATGACAGTTGGCAATCATGTAGTAACCATCTAGTATGTCACAACAATTAATCACTAAGAAAAAGAGTACCAATAGACACAAATGAAACACAAACAAGACATTATTGTAATTCATATGTATGAAAGACTGAAATGTTAAAGGAAAATGACTCAAACAATTGGTCAGTCACAAAAGCAACAGGGTGCTTTGCTGAGGCCACCATAACCCCATAACCAAAGGGGAAGAGCAGAGTTTTCGGGCGACCTGCATAACACAGAGTGGGGTGATCCACTGAAGGATGACCATGACAAATTGACCTTTGTTTAGCAACAAGCTGTTTTCTGAGCCAGATAAAGAGCAGACCCATAAGAAGCAGATCCTGCAAGGTGGGATAATTATAATAATGCCAATGTCCTCCCCTGCTGAGGAGTTATCATTTAAGCCTGAAGGTATTAATTCCTTCTAATAAGGCACAACTGCCTCAACTAAAACAGGGTCGAACAGTGGTGATGTCCTAGAAAGTGTCATAATCAAAGACCCCCAAAGCACCTCCAGACTCATTTCTGGGGCCTTCCACCAGAGGACTGTGCATGATCCACAGTCCTACATCACATAGCGTAAAACTCTCCCCATCCAGGGAAGGTACCTGGGTGTTTCCACATGAACCTGAACACATATTAACCCACTGAACTTTTCGTTTTGACAGCTCCCCTGCACTCCCAACAGATCAAGGCTGTGACCATCACATCTAAATTGCAACAATCCAGTCTCATTGCTGGACCTGTGGGTGGTATCTTTCCTCTCCACTATTTACTCTTATCATTTCTTTATCTTTCTTTCTTTTCCTTATATATTTCTTGAGAGATATTTTCATACTTTTATATTGCTATATTTTTATAGATAATAACCAAAATGGCTACATACCTGCTTTAGATTGCAACAAAATTGTTCTAAAATAAACCTGAATGTTGAGATAGGTAGATAGGTAGATAGATAGATAGATAGATAGATAGATAGATAGATAGATAGATAGATAGATAGATACAGTCCAGCAAACTATAGTGATAAGTACCCTACAGGTTTCATCAGATGTTTCATCATATCGTCCCAGTAAGAGTTTCTCAAAAAGAATTATAATGTATGTGTGTATGCGTGTACTATTTTTAAAAAAGCTGCTTTATTTAATCCATTAATATTTAAATCCACAAACAAAACATAATTCCAGATAAATTTGGTTTTCTATTCAAATATGAAATGTGAATTTGTTTTTTTGACCAAGAAAGACTTTGATTACTGGAAGTTTTTTTAAGTGTTTTAGAACCATTTTTGGAGGTGTGAGTGAAGCACAATTCAGCTTCCTTTTTTTCAAACATTTCACAATACTAACAGCAAGTTTCCCAAGCAGTAACATAACATATCAATGCAGACAGGATTTGTCATATGTAATTCTTCCTTCCTCTGTGCCCATCTCTCTGTTGTGTTCATTCACCATTCTTTTGATTCTCCTTCCTATTCCTTCAATAATCCTGGTTTTCCCTCCCTCTTCAGTTCTCCAGTCAGGCTGAGGGAACTGTGGCTTCCACAGCGAAGGTCCTTGTCACTCCATAGTGCTCCTCCTCCCCTCCCTTGCAGTCTCTTGGGCTCGTCGCCTGNACACACATATACATAAACACTGGTCTTCCAGTGTAATTTCATTCTAAACTGCCCCAATGGATCTAGTAACAAGAACCTCAGTCACTCACTTTCTGAGGAAGCTCGTAACAATGTGTTTATAGGCTTGTGCATCTTAAGAAATCAGTGCATATCTTTTATCATGAAAACTGTCTTCTAATAGTGTTGAATAAGACAGATCACATATAATTGTGAAGCAACACCTCAGAATAAAAACCAGTAACTATCACTTCTCCCTCAGATTCTTGTTTAAGACCTTATAGATCTCCCTAGAGTATTTTTAAAAAAATGAAAAAGCTATGGTAAATTTAACAGTACTATCTGTATATTTAAAATTTAGCAATCTCCTCAAGATCTCTGATTGAGTAATACCAGGCCGCAGTCCACTGTAAAGCATGAAGTATAAGATGCCCAACAACCTTCCAACTGGTTAACATTCAGTTAATCAACACCTGTTATTTTAACCGACTTCTGTAGGCCGACAGCTGGTCTGATTTGGCTCTATGGTTAAGATGGACCTGAAGCCTAGCTGCTCTCTGTCCTTAAAAGATGCTAACACCAGCAGTACGACCTTAAATGAGTCAGTATTTCCTGCCTACAGTATACGTAGCACTTGCTCAAAGCTAATGGCGGGTTATTTTAGTTTCTTGTCCAATAGTTCACGTGTTTTCACTTGTTCAGTACCAATGCCAAGGTGACACTTGTACACTCACCAATTATTAAGTATAAACATATTTTATGTACCAATAGGATTGTTAGGAGTCAGAATTATTTAAAGGGTTAATAAACGCCCTTCTGGTCAGTTCGCCATTAGAGTTGACCTGAAGCGCTTCTGTGATCCGTGTCGTTCTTCTTATCTCGCCGACCCCCCTGTACAACCCCCCCTGTACAAGTCAACAGACTTCAAATGGTACTTCCTATAAAAATGTCAGCCTGGATCATATGCAAATTCAGTAACAGCACAGTTTTTACACCTTTTAGCAAAATTTGATATGACAGAGTACCAAACTTTGGCAGTCCTAAAGGCATGGCAGAGAGTTGGGAAAAGTAAGCAGAAGAGTTGAGTAACTCGAGTGAGTTGCAGCCACATATTCTGCATAGCCATCCTATAATTCCACTACTATTTGGCATCATTAGTGAGCATTGACCTACATGATTCAGTGAATAAAAATAAAAATCCTCTGAGCCTGGTTACTTCCCTGTTTTACTGAGGTGAGCTCCTGCTACAGTTACTTCCTTAAAAAAGATGGTAATGATGTCTGTCTTGGGCTTTCTCTCCTTTGTAATTACACCCGTATAACATCTGTAAAAAATGTAGCACCTCTGGAACCTGTACTACCAGGTCAAACATATGGCAAATTTGTCAGTGGTTGCAAACTGAAGAAGAAGCAGAAGGAAAGAGGACAACTGGAGACCAGCAGTGTAAAGTCTAATGATGTTTTCCTTTAGAAGATGGAATGTAGTATCAGAAGTTAAAAATGGAGGTAGTCAAAGAAAGATCAATTTATGCAATAGTCCTTAATATTAGCAAAAATTCTATGATTGTCCTGAAAGATTCTCATCTGTATTGAACCTACTTTGGGCAATGCTATACAACAAGAGCACAGTGTTTTTTCACTGGGACATATGTTATTGTCTTGGAAGAAAAGAAAAAGAACAGGGAATTTGTATTTCTTTCTGTTCTTCAGAGAGTTCAGTTAACACTTAAAACACCCTCAGAGGAAAAAAACCACACAACAAAAGCAAGCAAACAAAAACAAACAAAGTAAAAACCAAACCAAACCAACAAACCACAACAAACCAAAACACCAAACAGCAAACCCGGCCCCCAAAAAACAAAAAAGAACCCCACATGCTAAAGAGAGGACATGACCTAAAACAGAGTACAGTAAACATCCGTAGTAGGTGAGTAGGTGAGTTTTCCCATGCTCATAATCCTGACAATAATGCAGCATTTCTCCTCCTATATTTTCTGGCTGCATTTTAGCTTTTCTTTTTAAGAGATATCTAGATGAAAAACTCCTTTGAAAATTCTCTCATTTGTATGCTTTGGCAACTGAAAGAAGTAGCTGAAGTCAAAGAATACAAGACAATTTCAGCTCAGCTTTCCAGAGTATGTTGTTAATAACCTATCAAGTATTTCACTGAAAATAAAATAGATACATATAATAAAAATGAACCCTGGGGCCAGATTTTGCATGTCTTGGTTTAAATGAAGTTTTTACATAGTCTTATTCTGGGTGAAAAAAAAGAATATTTTTATTTACCTTAAATGATCTCATTGCAGGAGAAAAATTAAAAACACTACCAACCAAATAGTCCAAATTAAGTTCAGAGTGCTATGCTCACCATCCAAAACTTTCCACATGCCTAACAGTAAATCAATATAATGTTCATTTTAACCTATGGCACCATTACAATAAAAAGAAGGTCTGCAAGTCCAGCTCTTTAAGTACTATGATAAAATCACTGAGGTTGGAAAAGACCTTTAGGATTATTGAGTCCAACCATTAACCTAACTGCCAAGTCCACCCCTAAACCACATCCCTACATGACACATGCACACATTTTTTAAATATGGTCAGGGCTGGTGACTCCATCACTTCCCTGTAGCCTGTTCCAATGCTTGATAACCCTCTCAGTGAAGGAATTTTTCCTAATACCCAATCTAAACATTCTCTGACACAATTTGACATAGTTTCCTCTTGTTTTACTGCTTGTTACTTGGGAGAAGAGACCAATCCCCACCTTGGTACAACAACCTTTCAAGTAGTTATAGGGGGAAATTATGCCCCTCCCCTGAGCTCCTTTTTGTCCAGGCTAAACAACCCTCAGCTGCTCCTCATACTTGTGTTCCAGACCCTTCACCAGCTCCATTGCCCTTCTCTGGACACACTCCAGCACCTCTATGTATTTCTTAGAGTGAGAGGCACAAAACTGAAAACAGGATTTGAGGTGTGGCCTCACCAATGTCAAGCACAGGGGGATTATCACTTCCCTGGTCCTGCTGAACCACAGTATTTGCTGTAATTGAATGGTTACACTTAAATTAGTACACCAGTAAATATTTAAGATAGGCAGTTATGGCCTACATAATCGGACAATTGAAGTATTAGTTGCAAGTCAGAATTCCAGGAAAGAGACAAAGAAAAATAGATAACAGAGATAAAGGTGATTTTATAATAACTTTTAATGTGAAAAATATTTGCTAAAGATGTCACAGAAAAGATGTAAGGATTAATATATTATGTTCATTCAGAAAAGGAATCAGCAATCACCATTTTTTTCCTATACTTTCTTTTCTACATTAAAAAGAATTTGGTATTTCATACATAGCAGGGGACCATTTCTGTGCCTTAGGAAACATGAAAATGGGTTCACAGGTCACATCTCTGAACTAAGCATTTAAGGCACAAAATTCACACCAAAAAAATCGTGAACTCAGACATATATTTAAGAGGATTTCTTTCATAATAGAAGGCTGAGGGCTGACAGAAAAAGAGTTTTAGTTTTTAAGAGGCTAAAGAGAAAAGATGAAAGAGATTTACTTAGATATTCTAGACCTACACGAAATAATAAAAGGAGAGCCTGAAAAATAGTACATGCCAGAAAAGTCTGATTATGGTGTCAGCTCTAGTAGCCATATTCAGAAGGCTTATATTCCTCCCAAATCTCTCGGGGAGCAAGTATTTTCATTGTTTATTACTAGCTGACTGCAGGTCTTCACAGACTCTTACCCAACAGCAGGTATTGTGCCAAAACAATTAGACAACCTGAAGATGAAAGGTGTCATGCAAGTTTGCAAATTGTAAAGGTACCGTCAAAATAAATAAATAAATAAATATTAATATTTATACTGTGGTCTGTATTTTAATCAGTCCATAGTACTCTGCTCTTCAGGCATATCAAGGAATGCTTGACAGCATAATGAGACAACTCACTATTGTCTTCCAGAGTTTGTAGAAAGCCTGAAGCAATAGCTCAGATGAGTTGTGATGTGCCCCAACATATTTTGCTCTAAAATTATCCCCTTCCCTGAGAAGAATACTCTATCAGGGGTTTGTAAACAAAGATTATTCAATTTAGAGTCTCAAGCTTAGGGAACAAAACTCAAAATCATAGTTGTGCCTGTAGTGATAGAAATGAAAGTAGACTCCACCTGAGCCAGCGAAGATGAGGGAAAAAAAAGAGCACAGAAAAGTTTGCAGATGGCTCTACTGCTACAAATGACAAGCTCAGTTGGCTCACATGAAAGGTAAAGTGCTACTCTAACAAGGATGGAAGAGGCAGGCTTATAACAAACTTCCTGAGTTACCTCAAAATAAGCCTTTTGAAGGAATAGGGAATATAGTTAATTACTTCCCTTTTCTTGGTCTCTTCCTCTACACGAACTTCATATGCAAAATGCACCTGTGAAATAACAAATCTCCTGTGAAGAATAGTTGTAGCATATGTGCTCACAAGCCATCAGTATGCTTTTATTCTGAAAACTAATTCAAAACAGCTTTAGGCTTAAACAGGCTCCTCTCAACTCTGAAGGAAAAGAGAAATCCCTTCTCAGTCTCATTTTGCAGACTGCTAGATAATGTGAGCAGAACCAAACTTTCCCATCTCCCCTCTTTATACTCAAGGGGCCACAGATCAATAGTTCGTCTTGATGTTGCAGTATGAGCCCCGGCAGTAAGAACCATAAACACTATAGGAGCAACTAAACACAGCTTTGGAGAGGAAGGAAGGGGGAGCAGAATAAACTGACTTTCAGAAGGGTCCATCTGGGCTGAGCTGCCTTTGGTACCCTGCTCAGGGCTGCAGAGATCCCCAACCACGTGCGAGAGCAGGACAGTGAACATTTCTTTATATGGTTTACAATACGTTCCTGTCTGATGCACGGGGACCTATTTTATTTCATTCTCTGGGCTTCTTTTAAGCAGAGGCTGCTGCTTTTGC
The DNA here is from genome assembly GCA_013390005.1 of Calyptomena viridis. NCBI lineage: Eukaryota > Metazoa > Chordata > Aves > Passeriformes > Eurylaimidae > Calyptomena > Calyptomena viridis. The sequence continues at coordinate 182,851 of WEIV01021023.1, forward strand.
CAAACTGCTGAACTATAAAATGATTCTGCAATATCCACAAACATGAGATGGAATGAGATACTCCAGCTTATTTTCATGTGATGGGGTTTAAATACTGAGTGCAATATTTACAAATAAAAGGATAATACTAACTATCTTTACTACAACTTTCTCCGCCATTTGTGGGATTCCTGTACTGACATTGCCTTTTCAGGATGAAATTAGGAATTTAAATTGGAGAGACTTCAAAACAGGTGAAAATTGTGTTTATAAAGAGACATTACTAACATAATTGGGTTGTCTGTTGAAACCCGAGTTAATTTACTCTGTTGTTCTATCACTGACAAGGGAAGTAAATTGTGTAAAACTTTATTTTCTTCATCTTGCAAGGGGAATATTAACTTGCCACAAAGTAAACTGTGTACATTACTTTACAAATATATTTAATCTTGTTAAAATATATATATGTTCTATGTGAGACTGTGCAAGGCTGCTTATCCTTTCAAATATATTTCTATTTCAAAGTTAAAAAATTTTGTGCAAGGTGTTCCTTGACTATGTTCTTCTTAATTTTTTTTTTAAATTTTCATGTAATAAAAGATCACTACTTGAACAACCACCACATCACTCCCATACAAAAAACTACCCAAACTCCTCTGTGGATGAGTTCTTATGTGTTATAATTTTTCCAT
>WEIV01021023.1:193113-206457 GCA_013390005.1 Calyptomena viridis
TTGAATGTTGTGGGGTTTGTGGAGGGTTTTTAATACCTTATTTAGAGATATTTATCAAAAAATCCAGGATCCCACACCATGTTTATTCCTCAGGGACTGTATTTTCTGTTCCTTTGCTGCAGTTCCTTTGTCCAGGATAACAACTGTCCAGGCAGAAAACTGGTAAAGGGCAACTATTGAAAACAATAAAAATCAAAACAAAACAAAAACACCGCCATACTCACATACAAACCTAAGCAATAACAGGTTCTCTCAAAATGAGCAAAAGTAATTATCTGTCCTGACTAATTAATAAATTCATTGTGTAACGCTCAGGAAAAGAGGAATGCAGTTGGAGGGTCTATTTAAAGCTCAATTCCTTGATCATTTAAATAGCACATTAGGGAGAGAATCAGAGTTGTTTCATCTTGCAATTTAATTAAGTGTATGTTTAAGAAAAACTAATTATTTGTTAGACCTTCGATTTGCAGTCCTTTCTCATATGAGTGCATAACTGCAAGATGGGTTCCTAATTACATCTTAACTACTGTTCAATCTATTTCATGTTCAAAAGAGTCAGGTGCACGTGTATTCATAGCTGATATTCTCCATTCTTGTTTGTATTTCTTCTATAAGCTTGCTAGAGCAGACGTGCTAGATAAAACAGTTCAGCATAGCATATCAGAGCAGAATATTTTGCTTTCCTGCTTTACATTTTCGGTCCTTTTCCACGCACCTTAAGTGACACTGTATCCACTTTTGACATTGGTTCTTGTTATTTTGCTCCACTAACCAAGGAGGAATACTGCTCCACTGAGAAAAAACCTGTTAATAAGTCTACCTCCATAATGTTTTTAATGTTGGTCACTGGAAAACTGACAGAGTAATTGGAGCTGGGAATGACATTTTACAGTGAAAAAAGTCAAATGCTACAAACACCAAGTAATTTTTTTCCAGGCTTTAGTTTTACTCTAAAATATGAAAAATAATTTCTTTTAGCTATAATGTTTTAAAGCCAGAAATGAATCATAATATCTGTAATGTGCAGACATGTACTGTAATTTAACTGGGCTTTAGTACAATGAATCTCTAGTGTGAAATTTTCCTTGTTAATGATTAGCATAAGCTGTGGCTCTTAATGCAATTATGAATCCAAGGCCTACAGTCTATAGGCAACTGAGTAACAAGATGATATCATTAGATTTCACTTCATTCACTCATCCTATAGGGAAAAAGCAACCATTACTAAAAGCAATTCACTTTTTCTATCAGCAAGAGAGACCCTAGCATACATTGGATTAAATAATATAGATGCTTCATTCCCCTAGGAAAGTAAATAAGCTGTTCCAGCATCAGCAGTTTCTCTTTTAAATGTGTTTTTATTTTGAATAACATTAAAGGAAAATAAGGCAGTCTAGATAAGGAAGGAACCTTTCTTGATGCCAGAAGCTCTTCAGCTTTTTTGAAGAGACTCTTCTCTTTGAAGGAAGTACTAACCTACCTCCTCCATCAGTTTTCCAAAGGCTTCATAAACAGCACCCTTTCCCTACCATGGGCTGTATCCACTAAGGCCCAGGAGCTGGCTCCATCCCCTAGAGTTTTGCAGAAGGGTCTTTGTAGCTGCTTTCCACAGCCTCCAAAGTCCCCAGACATGCTGTGGGATGACTTCTCCATCTTACCTAAGACAGCAACTTGATGGGAATGGTGGTAAACATTTCCATCAGTAAAAATGCAGCACTTCCCTGGGGTGGCCCTAGGCTGATAAAAGCCTGTGAAGGCCTAGATCAGAAGCATCATTGATTGTCAGATAATATAAATTTCAGCAGCAGATAGTCTGTCATGTGTCAAGACTATAGTTAAAAAAATTAATAATGTGTTTAGACCCCAAATATTTTTGCCTGCTCCAACAGACCAAAGAGTATTTGTTAGTCCCTTTGCTTAAAAACCCCTGTGTGGTAGAGGTCAGTCCTGTGATGATATTTCACCATTCCTATGATGACATTTCATCACACCAAACAACATGTTTAGAAAAAAAGTAAGTTATTTCTTTAAGAAAAGGAGTAAAATTCTCTCTACCTGAAGGAGGAAACATTCTCCTCAAGTCCTCTGTGAGATTTCTGCAATCATAATAACACATCTAATCAATAAAATATGCAGTCTTGTGGTGTGTACATTATATTTAAGATTTTTAAAATTTACACATAAAAATGAAATTATACTCAACCTGCACAGAACAAGTTAGGATCATTTTCTTCAGTGAAACTTTAGTTCACGATCTACAAAGAGGATTCTCATTCCACTTTCAAACTCCGTTAGAAACATTGCTGATTTCCCGAGATTTTAAAGTTACAGTTTGTTTTATTAAACTTCATCACTTTCACTCTAAAATATGTAGCTTTTTTCCTATAATAAATACTGAATTAGACTTAGGTAGTAGAATATTCTGATGGTGAAAAAGCAGCATATTGACCTTTAGAACACAGTAGAACACAATATATATATATGTCCAGAGTATGGAACAGCTTTTCTTTCATTATTTCTATCTGAATATCTTAATGCAATTATAAACCATCATAGAAACAGCTTTATATTGCCATGATGTCAAAATTTAGTGAGAACAAAATATTGTGAGAATTGTGCAGATATTTTTTTCTCACTTTTTTTTTTAAATCTTCATAACATNTTTTGTTTATGCTTTTTCTTAAGACCAGCTGAAGTGAGAAAGTCAGTCACTGCTGACTCAATAGAGCAGTCCCTATAGCTCCACTGTTCAAATGAAAAATCTATTTTTTTTTTTTTTTTTTCAGTTTTCACAGAGGACAGAATTCAAGGTGTGAGAGCACTTTGTTATTTCTATGGTGTATATTCTTCTGGACTGTCTCCTTGAATCCAACATTTCCAAATCAGAAACTCTGAGTAGATGCAGAAAGACTTTCAGAAGATTTTTAGTTAACTAAATATCAGATTATTCTGGTGGATGATTGTTTAATCTTTTCTGTAAAATCTTCAGTGATTTAGATTCTGTCTGGCCTTCTCAGGCCATTTATTCTCCCCTTTGTAGTCAGCATATTTTTTCTGTGTCATCTAATCTATGTCTTCTTTGCTGCAAATTAAGTTTGTTGGTTCTTGTCCTATCCTTTGGAAAAGTCTATTGCCTTTGAACATGTAGCAACCAGGGCTTTATATAATTGAAGAGCATTATTACAACTTTTCTTTGTGCATTGTCCTCTAAATTTAAAAAACTCCAGGTCTCTCTAGGCTTCTTTATACTTTTTTTCCTGGACCTCTGATCCACTCTTGTCTGCTCAGAATTCTTTAAAAGGTCACAAGTAACCCAAACCCATTACTTCAGCTGCAGCCTTATTAAAGTGGAAATACTTTGAGCTTCACACATTCTATAGACAGTAAGATTTGCTTTTTTGGAAGCAACATGATGCTGTTGATTACTACTCAGTCTGTGACCCACCTTATTCATTCTAACTCTTCCTCTATTTAGACGTCTTGCACTTTGTACATGTTCTTAATTAATTTTGATTTATGTTTACAGATAGTTTATCCAGTTCATGACTGGATCTCATGTAAGGAAAAATTGCCTGGAAAGTGAACATGTAAACTGACCATCATGTGTTTGAAAAGGGGAGTGCTTGCAAAGTGACCTGTTCAAAACCTCATGTAGTCAAGCTGCCCAAAATAGAATATTTAACTAAACTTGGTGACTTCTTGGTGACTTCTACATACAGTCAAGTTTCAAAAAACAGAAGGTAACATTGGTGCTGTAAAGTGGCCAAACTTAGTACAGTACTATGTTCAACCAAAGGAAGAATGCTGTAACCGTTAACACCATTGATGTAGAATTTTCATATTGAAAACATTCATCTGGCCTCCTTTATATAAATTTACTATGGATGAAAGGATTTTACCCCAGTACCATGAGGCTACAGTTGTCAAGAAAGAGCATTGATTCAGACTCTAATGCAGTGAGGGATGAGAAGACAGGAAAGCTACCATCCACAAAGAGAGGTGTGGATGGATAGCAGTATATATTTCAGTGCCACAGGCACCACAGTTTGGCTCACCCAAGTACTCACAAATGTTTCCATCCTAAAGTGAAGCTTTTAGATCTCATCTGATCTCAAAAGTATCCCTAATAGAGCCACACAACTGTTTTTGCACACTACCACTCCCTCGTTTCCCACCTCTCCTCAGCAGCTGTATTTATCTTTTAAGGGGATGTTTCAGCTGATGAGCTCAACTTTTAACACTCTGCAATCCTCTTTTAGTCACTGTTGTTTCCTGAGGAGAGACTAGGATGCACGCTTGGTTCCAACACCTCGACAGCCAGCATGGACGGTGACTGGCGAAGTGATGATGTGGTTTCTTGTGCCAGGGGCACAACTGCCTCCTGACTTACCCCTGACACTTCTTTCTAATTGAAATGTGCCCTGTCATTTACTCCCTGGGTTCAGTCCTGCTATATGGAAATTCCTCTGTATGTAAATCACTTCTGAGAGGATAAACAAAGTGAATACACCCAATCATTTCTGGATGTACACAATCAAAGAATAAGCCCTTTCATGTTTACAGCATTGAATGATTGATGCTCCCAAAATCTGTTTTAATAGCCTCCTTGAAGCACCTTTCTGTTATTAATTCTTTGTTTTATTTTATTTCAACAACTCAGTGCATACAGTTTGCTTCCTTTCACTGATATTCGATAAAATAAATGTAGATCTATTAAAATGTGGTTCATTTAAAATAAATTCCATGCTTCCATAAAGGATGCTCTGGCACTATGCTTTTACATAAAATGAGATGAGATGACTAAAAGCCAGTATCACTGTTAGAAGCAAGGAGAATTCAGCTCGTCATATGTTAAATAAAAATATTCTAATACCTATGTCTACTGACTCAGACATACTGAGTTCCTGCAGATAAAGTTTCATGCTATAGTGAAGCATTGAAGATTTGCAAGATAGTGTTGGGATTTAAATCCATTTGAAAGCAAAGGGCACAGTCAATGTTAAAGAGCTTATAGGATAATGACAGTGTGTACATCCTAGACTTGAGCCTCTGGGGTTTTGGCATGTGAATTGGATAGTTTCAGTGACCATTTCTATCAGTAGGAACTGAGGATGCAAAATATCCAACAGAATTAGAATCATGCCATCACAAGGGTAACTGTCGTAGAGCTGAGAAAATATTGTAGGAACATTTTTATTGAAACTGATATAATTTCTCAAAACAAAAGAAATCACAAAATGTGGGTTTTTTTTTATTTTGAAGTATTTTCTCTCATTTTCTCAATGCCTTATTCTTTTTTGCCATTTTTTATTCTAGGAAAAAATGTGAAGTCCTGCATTAAGACCATTTCTAACAGTTTAGCAAAAGCTTCTGATATTATTAAAAACTATGATATGAATAAGATATCTTATTATATAAATCAGATATGAAAGTTTTGTATAAAGAAACTAATGGTAAATCAAGCCATATAGCCTTTGTCACTACACATATTGTCATAGAATCATAGAATGATTTGTGCTGCAAGGGATCTTAAAGATTGTAGTTCCATCCTCCCTGACGTGAGCTGAGACACCTTCCACATGTTGCTCAAAGCCCCAGCCAACCTGGCCTTGAACATTTCCAGGGATGGAGCATCCACAGCTTCTCCGGGAAAACTGGCACAGTGCTGCACGACCCTCACAGTGAAGAATCTTCCTAATATCGAATCTAGAACTAAATAAAATTAATGGCTCTATGCTAGTGACTCTTTTTTTGTGTCATCATTTACCAACACTACAGCTGTGTAAACTGTAGTAAAACTGTTAATAATCTTTCTACCTAAAGACTAAACACCACATTCTATTAATCTGCTATAAGAAAAGATAAGACTACAAAACATCTTGAGAGAAAACTCTGAAATTTCTAATAAGTCCATTGAATAGTGAAGTCACCTCCTAAATCCAGAAGTTTTGTAAGACAATAAGGAATAAACAATTACAGATTGACTTTGTCAATTGGAAGGACAGTAGTAAACATTTAAAATCAAAATAAGTGATTTTGTTTGTTATGTATGAGCTGATTCAGGAGGAACCAGGAGAATCCCTGAGACAGAAAATAATTAATGTAAATAATGCATGGGAAGCTCTTACACTGATGCTTTCAATTGAAGAAATGTGATTAGCATTTCATTCCTCAATTGGCAGTTTTAGGTCACTGGCCTAGTCTAGCATGAATAAAATCAGCAAATAAAAAATGGCAATCATGAAGCAAAAATTAAAGAAAGGCGATTTGGAACAGGAACTTTTGCTACATCAAGTAAAGAAGATTAAATTTAATACCTCATTTAATGTCACCATTAATCCGTCATTGCACTGGATCAATATGTGCAGAGGCAAATGGAGACAAAGAGGACACCAAAGGTAATGGGGCTTACGTGTGTTTCCTTCACTTCAAAAGTTTGACTCGGTAAAGATTAAACAGACAGAAAATGATTACTCTTGCCCTTTGTGGTGCCCTTGAGCTCTGGGGTCCTCCCTAAATAACTGAGTAATCACAGATTATGACATTAGGCTCAGAAGCACAACCCTTGTAAAAGCAATATCCTAGCACAGGTAAACCCTCTTGCCACTGGTTTTCAGCTTCTGGTAGAGCTGAGGATGTGGAGCAGCTCTCCAGGTGATATATTAAGTTCTGTCGAGAAAGAGAAATAGTTTTTCAGCATCAGTGACTTAATGTGTTCTTAGTTCATACTCTGACTTACCCCTCTGAAAGTCCATGTGTCTCATTTATAGATTGATATAAATATGCACATATACATACATGAGTGCATATGTATACACACAAATATCCCCATTTATAAATAAATTTTAAGAAAGCACATCTGCCCACTCAGATTCAGGAATATGCTTAGATCACAATGTCTTAAGTGTGTGCATTAAATCAGTTTTTAGAACTGAGCCATGTGGTGCCTATCAACCTAAACCATTCTGTGATTCTATAACTCTATTCTACCTAAGGCTTTGTGTGTTGCTGAATAGCTTCCAGTGTTATTAATAATATTTGTAGCAATTATTTATAGTAAAACTAGTCTTTTCCTACACCTTTAAATTAGTGTACTTTAATACCATTTGTTCCTGAAAGTGCAAGCAAGTGTGGATCTTAATTTCCATCGCTTTTCACAGTGACTGACTATCCTAACAGCACAAAAATTCACCCTATATACACATTTAAATGGGATTTTCTTAGCATATGATGGCTATAATCAGAATTTCTCTTTTACATGTAGCTACATATTCAGAAAGAAAAAGATTTTCTGGAAGTCACCCCAATAAATTGGAGGTAATTGTGGGGAAATAATGGTGGTAAGCCATTTATGACAAGGAAATTCAGTAATTTTTAATGGCTTATTGCTTAAACTTTTGAGCATTTGCAAATATTGACAGCATGAATGTGGTCTTGGAGATCCTGGACTTTGTGGAGTCAGGACTAAGTGGCCCAGTGAAACAAAAGTTGATGTTTCTAAAAGAAGATTACATATATTGTTCTCACTGGAAAGAGAAATTCCATTTACCATTAAGGGTCATTACACCATTCTTCTAGTATCAAAGGAATTAGATGAATAATAAGACTCATAGTCTACAGATAAAAATTTTGAAGACAAGGAACACCCCTTTTTTGTTCTTACATTAGAGAGGTAACAGTGGTAACAGAAACACATATATATCATATAACCTAACAGAATTTTCTTAGATCTCAGTCCCTCAATGAAACCATGTTCTTGAATCAAATTAGAAAGATATGTTTACAGAGTGTTAGAGACACTGTCAAATCTCATTAGTATGATCCACTGATTTTCTGAAAACTTGCTGGAAAAATTTTAGAGTCAATGTGTCCTGTCTTTGTTTATTATACAGTTAGAAAAAATTGTTGAAGAATTTGAAAGATTCTTGAAGAGGAGTTACCAACATATATTTTTGGTTTATTTTTCGGAATGGAATGCTTTCCTGAGGAAATAAAAATACCACGAGTAAAGTAGACAAATATAGAAAGAATCAGTGGTTAAACACAAGCTTAAGCCTGAATAGGTAAAAAAAGTTATTCTTACAGCAGAAAATGTGGTTTCACTGATGTGTGTGTGGAGTACAGCAGAGAGGAAGGCTACAAGTGTATGACTTTCTAGATAGAAATACTGACTATGCACCTTTGATCTCTATGGGCACTTAATCAAGAGATTCCCCCAAAAAAATTGTGGAGGACTTTCTAAACCTTCTCTGGAAAGTTATAGACAGTCTTACACCTTAACTTTACTCGAAGAATGCTCTTAAAGTCTTTATGGGTGGTGTTTTAACACTAACCAATATAGCCACAGCACTCAAAGGCATGGACATTTACATACTGCATCTCTCTTGCAACAGGTACAGGTTTGTATGTGGTTACAAACTAACAAATACGCAGTGATAATGAGACAAAATATTCATTCTAGGCTTGTATTTCCAGGGATTTATTCTCATCAAACTTTCATTTGTTGTGCCAAAACCATCAAGGCCTGCTTCTTGTAAAAAAAACCTGCTTTTTTATTTCGTAAGAATAGAAAAATTTTTCAGCTATTAGATTAAGAAACTGTTCTCCATTGTTGTTTGCTTTGTTTTTATTACTGCTACCTATTTTGCCAAAGGTAGTGCCAAATGAGGCAAGAAATGGAGGTGAAAATTTAGGGCCTGAATGGCCTATGTTGGTGCAGCAAGTAGAGAGAGCAGCATTTTGCTCAGCCATAGCAAAGAACACTCAGTAAGGGTCAGGAAAGCTCATCTGTCTCCAACACTGGTATCAATTGTGTCAGTTGTGCCAGAAAGCATTGGGTTCACTATAACAGAGTTGGAATAATCTAGCTTCTGCAATACTCCTAAACCAATTTTAAATGAGAATAAAAATATATATTGCTATTTTGGGACAAAACAAAATACTTTCTCAAGAAAATAGTATTGGGATAGGATCGTCGGCATTTCTGAAAGTGCAAGCGATTAGAAAATCAGTCAGATAGAGTCTTGCATGTTGAAAAAACAGTATGAAGTTTAATGAAAAATAATTAACTTTGTGATTTTATGGTTAAAGTAAGTAGGAAATGCTGACAGTTATATATTCTTAATTAAACTTTTTATGCAAATGTACACCATTTTCCAGATCCCATTTTATTGGCCACAACTGGAGCCATAGGTTATGAAGAATTCACATGTTGCAGTGGTTTTATCAGTGTGCTCAGGGAACAGGCCAGCACAAGGATCAGTGTCCACAGTCCATCAGAGCCCCCTGGGTCTCTATCAGGCTGTGAACCAGTGAAAGCTGCATTTGTAATAAAGTTTTGACACTGCTGAAACGCATGCCTTGGCTCAACTAATTCACCCTATGCTTAGTTGTGCCACAGCGAACAGCTCCAGTCTCCCACAAGAACCCATAGATGTTTCATCATTTTGGCCTCCAGTAATTGAAGTTAAAAATACAAGTATTGTGGAGTTTTGAATTCAAGTGCTTTAACTAAAAACTTGAACAAATGCCTGTTAGCTGTCTGCATCTGAAGAAACTGAAGACTGTAAACCAATGTTATCCAAAGAGCTGGGATACACTCCTAGGGACTGCAGGCACGACAACAAATAGCAGGGAATATATACAGGTTTGGTTTTGAATCTGACAACAAGAAAAACATACTAGAAGCTTCTCGCGAATTTAACAGTGTCTTAATTCAAAGTTAATGTCTTTCCTGAAACCGAAAGAAAGATGAAATAAAATAAAAAAAGGATAATCTGCAGGATAATCAGCTAAATTTCTATAGGCAACAGGTATTTAACAAGCACTATGTGACTCTCAAATAACTGTTTAAGAGTCTGTCTGTCCATTGTTCTGAAATAACTGTCAGTCTGTTTTTCGGAAAATGGATAGAAGAGAATGAATAATCCTGGGTAAATCTGTTTAGAAGCTTAAAGAAACCTCTGGGGAAATAAAAAAAAGAAATGTAGCAACAAATTAAAAAAAAAGATCAAAGAAGGGAATAGTCAGAGGGGCTCAGTTGCTGTGAGCTGGAATTTCTCATCCATCTCCTGCGGATCATGAAATATGGGGAATTTTTGATAGAGGAGGTGAAAACTGTCAAACTTGAATGTATGAAGTTAAGGTCCTAAGTGCACTTAAGACACTTACAAATACATGAGGCTAACAGAGGTTGTAAATTCTAAGATTTTAGGCCTGTTTTAAATGTAAATATCCAACGTCCATTTGTTATGCTTTTGAATTATTGTCAAAAATTAGAAATATTTCCAATTCAAATTTTTAATTTTTCCAATTTAATTGCCATTTTAAGGACTCAAGCAGAATAAGAGATTATGAAGGAATATCCATTTGGTCTTGTCTATGCTTCACAAAATCCTCATTGGCCCCTGTTACTTTCTGTATACTGAAAACTATAATTATTTTTCAACAACTATCTCTTGTAAAAGAAATAATGAAGAATATTAAAGAATCTCTGTGAAGTTAATAGTTGGATTTGCAGACCTAACAAAAACATTGTGCATAGCCCAGTGCAGTAAATCCTGTGAGAGCATATACTGCATGGTGAGGAACTTTATTATAATGTTAGAAATGGTTGCAGTCTTGCCTCAGAGAACAGATTTGAGGAAAGGTCAAGTAAACACAGTAAGGTACTTTGTAAATAGTGTTGTTCATTGCCTGATAAATTTTGGAGCTTTACAATACGCCTTTGTTGTTAAGGCCCCAAACAACTACATTCTACAAAATTTCCATTTTCAAGTATCAACAGTCTCATGTTTGACAAGATACTCTCCAACTTATCTCTCTTTATATGTGGGGAAAATAAATTTTTGTGCTTTTGTACCTGGTTCAAAAGGAAAGCAAATACAAGATTTATAATGGTACTCTATTTGTATGGAGCAGCACTGAGAAGGGACTTGAGTGAGAGGATGAAAGGATTAGTTCATGCATATGACCTCCTATCTCCCACCTATATCTTGTCTGCGTGACTGAAAAAATAAAAACGCTTTATCCTCTAAAACCAAAGAGGAATTTCATGATGAAAAGCTTCACTCTCAAATCTTCAGTTATTTTTTATTTGGTACTTTCACTTCTCTTGCCCGTAGAAGTTCTCACTGCTCCAAATTTAGTCAGAGTCATTTGCCCTTTCATTAATATCTTTGTTATTATTAACCATCACACAGTAACTTAGCCAAACTCCTTTGATGAATTCCATAGGGCAACCATGTAAAAATGCAGAGAAATCCCAGTTTTTGCATCTTCCCCTTTTTACGCAACTCCAGGATTACATTGTTCATCAAATGAAGTAGTATATTCAGCAAAACTAATATCAAAAGAAACAGAAGCAACTTCAATTGTTCTGCTGGCCAAACAAAGCAGACACATTTCAGTGTCAGTTTTAAACTGGCTTCTCCACGCCTGCCTGTTGGCTTGTATCCAACATTCTATGAAGAAAACCTCTATTTTTTTTCTAGAATTATACTCAATAAACATCGAAGTTACTGAGATACACTGCCTAAATGCATAAAGATCCTTGGCATCACTCAATGAGCCTCTCTTGCTCCAGCCACAGTATCTCGTCAGACCTCTGTAGTGCCTCAGTTCAGCACTACAGGAGTTATGGCAGCTCATTTTTCCAGTAGGGGACAGTATTGCCCATTTATCCATATCTAGAAATATCCTTTTCAGAATAAGAGTTATCCCCTCTTTTGAAGTCTTAAGGCACCATCACAAAACCATCTGGCCTTGGACCAGCTCTTTTCTACTTCAGTCCTGTGAGCAATTCCTCTTGGGTCTTAGCCTCACTCATGACATGCTTTGGGAATGTTAAGTCTGTCAAGCAATCCTGTAGTAATGTTTTTCAACCATTTTATTGAGACAAATACAAGTTACAACAGAAAGCTTGGAGTGTTTTTTTTTAGTCTTTAGACTCTTGGGTCCCTATNGTTGACAGATGGCCTAATTCTCAGCTAATTTTCAAAGCTGGGATGTCAATATTATGGTAGCTGTATACCCTTCCTTCTCCCTCCTCTTCAGAATTAATTTTCAGGAGCTTGATCTATAACCTGTTTTCTTCTGTTAACCCTAAATAATTTTAATTTCTGCATTAGTTAATCTTTATACATATGTCATATTTCCTGTGTCTTCATGGATACTCTTTGTCCTAATGATTTTTGACAGTAAATATATTTGAACAGATGCATCAGCCTGACCTGCAAGTACCACCCACATTACCAAGCCTGTGGAGTTTGTTTTCACTAGGAAAAGAACATCAAAATCTCTCTTCAGTCTCTCTTCAGTATTGACTGTTTCTGGCATTCCTTCTTTCTCTTCAGCCCATCCTCCTCATTTTTCATAATGAACCTCCAACTTCCTTTTGCCTGCAAAACAAATTTTTTTACATTTCTGCCTTGTCAAGGAAATGGATTTGATCTCATGTTTTTCCATTCATGTCACAGGTTCTTTGAACATGATGCTTCTTTCTTTCAGTCAAAGGCAGAACTTTCCACTTCTTCTGGAATCCTTGTTGCATTCAAACTGAAACCATTTACAACTTATTTATGCAAAACTTATTGACATAGAAATAGTTTCATTTATTTTATTCATCTTACACTTGCCTTGTGCACTGCATTTGCAATGCATCTGAAAAATACACTTGCATTTTCTATGAAAATTATAAGAGACTGCAAAAGTCCCTATATTAAATCCATTTTTAATGTGATTCCTCGTAATACTTTTATTTCAAGGCACATATTTGAAAGCTTTGAGTCACGGTTCTCTGATCTCTCCCTGTGTCAGCATGAAGTAGATAAACTGAAAACAACAGAATCACCCTGTTACAAAATAAATTTAGGAGAAGTAATAATTAGTCTTTGACTAATGATGAAAGATAAAGAGACACCATTGAAATGTGTTCATTCTATATTCATGAAGTAACAAACAATATTAAGTTTATTAGGCACAAAAATGAGTGCTGNNNTAGGCACAAAAATGAGTGCTGTCTCACAAACACCTTGTGCCCTGTTCTGTGCTACCTTCCGTGTCCCTGTCCATCCTTGCTCTGTGTTGTCTGGTCCAGCAATACCTCTGTATCTTCACCTCTACCCCTTCCCAACCTCACTTCCCTGGACACATTAAGGGTTTATATCTATTCTGTGCTTTAAATCCCACAAGAGATCAGAATGGCTGAATCACGAAGGAAGAAAGCCACATGTTGAAAAACAACACAAGAAATGTTAGGAAAACAAACATCCTATATTACTATTAAACCCAGACATATATGAGAAGCTGTGAATGTGGGAAACATTTGTGCTTCATTTCTAGAGC
>WEIV01021025.1:19214-102453 GCA_013390005.1 Calyptomena viridis
TGGGAAAATACAGCTTTTTTATTTATTTATTTTTTTTTTTAACAGTGTCTTTTATGGTTATTGTGAGCAGTGTGTGAAACTTAAGACTTTTAGCCTGCAGGGTGGAAGAAGCTGTCTCTGCCCCATGAGGCTCACCAAAAACATTTCCTGAGTTACAGATGAGCATTGCCTTACAAAGCCAATCCTACATACTGCCTTCCCTCTGGAGACTGTTCCAGTCTTAGTGCTGGCTCCTCAGTTTGTAAAATTTTCTCCTAATTTCTAAAATTGATGAGTATATTGTTACGCTGCAATGCTTTATGACTTTATGTAATCAGTTTTTCTCATGGCAGACTTGTTGGTTAGCTGTACATTTCAGTGAAACCACAATTTAAAATTTTGTTAGCTGTTGTAACAGTGCAGTAAATTCTCTGGTTAAAGGAGAAATCATATTGAGGGAGCCTGTGCATTCTTCAGTTCAATAATCAGCAAAAATGCTATTTTGTGTATGCTGTGCCCGAGAAACAGGTCTGTGACTGTTGTGTAAATATGATGGTTCTCAACATCTACCACAGAGAAGCAGAAGTAGTGAGGATTTTTCTCTTCTTTTTTTCTCAGGTCTGCAGATGTCTTAATCTGAGATTTTAAAAAGTAAAGTTGTCATCCCCCAAACTAAAAACCCATACAGTGAAATAAGTCAGCCTTCTTTCATGATGAAGTTTGTTATATATTCCATGAAAATGTAAGATTATAAATTGGCTGTAGAATGCCAATTATTCTACCACTCTAAAACTGTAAATGTACATTGAGTAAAGGGACATATTTCTGAACTTTTTTGGCATCTCTATTCAGAGAGGCAATTACAGTGGTGCAAACTATAACGTAATATTGAAATTAAGGTGAAGAGGATGACTTGTTGCTAGACAAAACTTGAAGAGATGGAAAGTTGATCTGTTACAAATTAGCTATGGTTTTATTTTATTGTAAATTCTCCAAGGTTTTAGTCTGTTTTGGATTTGAGGATGGGTGGGTGGTGATGGTTCTTTTGTCTTCAGAAAAGCATCTTTTATAATCAAAAAGGCACCGTCCTGGGATGCTCTGGTCACTTGGACGGTTATTAGGGAGAGCTGAGTGCAAGCTGGCACCAAACTAAACTCTTAGTCCAGATCCCCACTGTGCTCTGAGAGGAGGATAATACAAAAAGGAGCATGTTGTGTCCTCACGTCTCCTTTGCTGCTCTTAGTAAGAGCTGGGACGATTTCCTGGGGAACAATGATAGGTGCATGTTCAGCTGTCCTACAGCAAGTGATACAGAAGGGCCCTCCCATTAGGAGCTGAGAATGTTCAAAAGGTTCAGTGTTGGGTGTTAGGGCAATTCCTGCATAATTTTTGTCACTTCCTATAAAAGTTCCTTCATTTACAAATTCTCACTGTCTCAAAACATTTCTCTGCTTTTCTGTGCTGTTTTCATCATTTTTTTATATCACCATGAAACCGTGTTGAACTTCATGTAGTGCTTTCTTCCAGGGAGATCTGAACTCCATACAAATTTATCCTGATCAATCTGTGTCCAATCTGTTACTGGCTTGATCAGATAGAAATGGATAATATCAGTGAAGCTGGCACATTGCTCCTAACCTTTCCTGATGGTATGTTCAATACTTGAAAATACCAAAGGTCTAAATTTAAAGGAAGATCTATGAAATCACTGTCCCCTTTCCAAAAGATATATAATACATATCTCGTCTCTCTAAAAGTCTTAGTTTGAAATCATATTTTGCTGCTGTTTCGTTTTTATTCCCATTTAATGCCTAGGGCATGCCATATTCCCTCAAAGTACACCCCTAGCTTTCAACATTTCCTCATTTTTTTGCAGGGCTTTATAAATAAAAGTGATGAGCATTTGTCTTTCAGTGGACCCATCCTTCCCTTTCAAGGCACAGTGACTTTTATCATTGTCTTTCAAAGAGCAAATCAATTCCATTAAACTGCCAAACTTTTATCCTAATTATTTTTCAATTACTGTGTTTCTTATTGCACATCTACATTAGTATAACTTTGGTCTTTTCTCTTTTAAAAATAACATTAATACTCATTTATGTCTTTTTACTTTCCAGCTTTATTAAGGCACTATTGACTCTTACCTTTCTGAATGTTTGCCCTCAAAGTTTAAATGTTTCTGATAAACACACACTTTTGCTGCTATCACTAGCAGGTATGGCCATAAATTAGCTACTTCAGTTCAAATTCAGCTCCTGGCTGTCCCAAGGTACCATCAAGAATCTTTCTCTCCTGTCCAGCCTTCCACCAGAGGAACAGGGAGACCATTTACAAAATTTTAAGAGCTACATCAGTATAATTTTGGTTGCAGTCAGGAATATATCCTCCTTAAGCCTTTTCTTTCTTTTTCTTGGGTAATGGAAATCCTTTGGGTATTTCTGATAATGTAAGCCCCCTGCAATGTCTTTGCCAAAATATCCAGACATTCCAAGACGATGGTGGCAAGATCCTGAATCATAACTGTAGTAAATTTCTGGTGGGTGTTACTGCCTTTGTAGTTCTCTGTGGGAGATCACACCTTTGATCCCAGCAATCAGACTCTCCTCTGCTGTCGTGACTGTGACTGTTCATGTAAAGAATTAGTTTCCCAGTAACACAGCACATTTCAGTGATTTGTACTTGTGACCTGACTAATTTTGAAGTGGGATTATAGGCAAAAAGGAGACTCTGGCAAGATACAGGCTCTTATTTTCCTCCTTAGATAAAAACGACATGGCTTCTGTAAGCATGGGATGGACTATATAGAAGACAATATTGTTTGTGCATCTTCTTTAGTCAACTGTTTTGAGTTTGAAAAGCAAACTCAAAACTAAAAGGAGATGGTTTTGGAGAGAAGTAATAGCCAATCTGGGATATTAGTCAAGAAAACTTCAGTGGTGTCATGAGTCAACTGTAAGGAGTTAAAAAAAGTTCTGACAAGGTCTTCCATGTTAACAAAATTTATATTTCAGGAATTCTATATATTCTGTTGTTGATTTGTAATTGATATTCTACATACACATTTTTACCAGGTGAACAACATAGATTTCCTTGTTTTACTGGAAAAGCCCATTGGTACAACATGTACCAGAGCTTTATTTCACTCTCATTCAGCCTTTTCATTCCTTTCCTCCCAAGTTCATGTGGATTCCTCATGTGCTGATATTTGTGCTACAGATGTGTATCTATTTCTAAGGTTTAAGAAGACTAGTGTTAGCACCTTCTCACTGGAACAGATGAAGTATTTGTCTGACTTGTGAAGGCGATCTAAAAGCTGCAGAATAAGATTACAAACTCTTGGTCCAAGGAAGAGGCTAGAGCAGTATTAAGTCATCTTAGATTTGACTTCAGCTACAAAAAGACAGGCTACACACAAACACACTGGAAAACTGCACTTTAATAAGCAGGGTCAGTCTGTGGGGACGTGCTGGTAACATAGGCTGCTTCAGAAACCCAAATGTTTTGTTCTCTGATCTCTCATTATTGTGGGGTTTTTTGCATTCAACCCAATGCACTAATTTCTTTGCTAAAGTTACTCCCTAATTTACACACAAATATGCCACTACACTTCTGTTCCTGTCTATCTTAGAAACAGCATGAGGAATTCAATTTTTCATCACTTTTCAGTAAAACGCAATAATCATTATTTTTAAAATAGAAAATAAACTCGGGAAAGGCATCTTGCTTTCTGAAAGGCAACATTTAAAAAACCCAAAGACTGATGGTCTCTTGTACCCATAATTTCTTGTTATAAAATGCTCTTGGTTCAGAACATCTTTTTTCTAGGCGTAAGCCAATATTTTTCCCTCTAACTTACAGAAGAATGTATACTAGATGATAAATACTTGATGCATAATTTTTTGCTCACTGTGAGATGCCTCTTAAATATCACGGTGTACACATACTGCAAGCAAACAATAAGAAATCCTAATACAGTCTATACTGAATAGTCATGTAGATTGTTTAGGCATTTTAGTGTATAGAATCCAATAACTTTTACAATTAGACAAAATTGACAGAAAAAGTTGTTAGGATGCAACTTTCTTAGTAAATTAATCCTTCAGTATTTCAATATATGCTATAATGCAGTTGGAAAGGTAATACTACACTGGTTATAGGATGTCTGTGCTCTTAAGGCCACTACACATATAATCTATTCTCCTGTTTTTAGAAATTGTGTTTCCCAACATTAATGCTGTGCCTGACTTTTCCATTTTAGTACTATGTAAATGTATTTTTTAAATAGCCATTGTGTTTTAGGTGCTCCTTTAGTGGGTTTCCTCTTTCCTGAAAGGGCTTTCTGGCCTCTGATTTCTCCAAGATCCGGAAGCTTAAAGCTAAAAGCTCCTGTTAGGCTGGTTTGGGTGGACATGGACTTACAAGAAGGATGCACATGTGTTTCACATGCAGCAATGGACACAATGAGTACAGAGGTGTTACAGACACAATACTTAGCTTGTGCCTCTAAGCCAGTCACAGCCAACAGGTACTTCCTTGGCAGCCTTGCATGGACTGACTTCTGTGTGGGGTAAGGATGAACCTTGGGGCTGGTCTTTTTGGTGACAGTATGAATGAATGCCAGGAAAATTAATTCATTGTATTGTCTTCTAGGTCTTTGTTTCATCTCTGGAGGAAGATGGAGGAAATCTATGCATGAAAAATCTGCCAAGGCATATTTAACAAAAAAGACAACATCTGACTTGCAGTCCCTGAGCCAGAAATTACTAGGAATTGGGAGATGACACCTGAGGAGGTGTTGATTACTCTTCTATTACTGTCTTCTGCATTTATCTTTTATCACACTAGTTTAACCTAATACAGCTGTTCTTATGTCTTTCATTTGGATTTACATGGATTTACTGATACGTAGTGGATATTTACATGTCCATTTTAACTGTGTGGTACCGTTTTTCCTAAATCCCCTTTAAAGCTAATGGGAAGGAAAATATTCTCACAGAAAGTGTTTCAGAAAAAAAAAAATCTAGCTTGAGATCTCTTTCTGCAGGTAATCCCCTATCCACTGATAACAGAGGGAGATAAAGCAGCTAAGCTGGCTGATATGAACTGTATAATGTTGAGTGGTTTCCTCCACCAGCACTGGATGTACCCCCTTAACACAGAACATGCACAATCTTTGTCAAGTCCTGTGTAATGAAAATTTGTGTTGTGCTGTTTCAAAATACCACATCAGATTTAACAGCATACAACAGTCATAATGCAATTACTCTATTTCATAGCCACAAGGAGAACTAGACACAATGGGGCCTTTTGCTGGGAGTGTGTGGCTTTTTATCACCGTTAAGCTGCAGTGTAAAATTCACTGTATCCCTCAAGCCCCCAAGGGGTATCTCTTGACCCTTCTGACTGCTGCTCAGCAGGGTGGATCGGGCAGCTCGGTGTCTCTGTGAATTGCTGTCATCCTGGTGGCATTTGCTGCCAGCACAGCTGGAGCACAGAGCCCAACAGGGGACCAGCATGCCAAGATTCACCCGCGCAGGGTGGGACAGAGGGAGGCTGTGGTAGGTGGGTTGAGGTGCCACAGTTTGGAGGTTCTGCTGGAAATGTTTGTGACTGAACGTGCACCTTGAGCTGTGCTGGAGCTGCCACACACCCTGGTCCCAAGGGCCTTCAGCACTGCCTGTGTTTTCTCACTTTATGTGAGGGAAGCAGTAGAATAATAAAAGACTATTTCTGACACATTTTACTGTTTTTTCCCCCCTCTCTTTGTCTGGGATTATGCACAATATAGCTTAAACCCTAGTGCCCTCTTCTGATCTTGAAGTAAGTGTCAGTTCTCAGCACACCTGTCCCTACGGCTCCTGCTCAGCAGCCCATTGTTTGAAGTTAGGCAAGCATTTGGGGACACAGATATTTTAATTTGTAATCAGCTTTAAAGCTTTCAACATTTACTCTGATCAGAAACAGGAGCTTAGGCAAAAATTAGTCTTTCCTACTTCAAAAACCATTTTTTTTTCTCCCCTGGCAGGAGCTATAGGCTTGATCTGAAGTCCACAGAAGTAAAAGGATAAACTCTTATCAGCTCTGGCCCAGCCCTTCACACAGCACGTTCTCTGACCACTCAGGCTGAAAGAGGCATAGTATTACAAGATCTTCAAGGGACAAAGACTAATTAAGGATAATCTTGTAGAAAAATATTACTTTTTTGGGACATATTTAACATGGGAAATACTGGTAAGTATAATTGTACAATTCCTTGCTTTTGGGAGGCTTTTCAATGTTAGTAACGCAAATTTAGTTTACATGTCCATAAATCTAGACAGACTTACGTAATTGCATATTAGATATATCTTTTACACTCATATAGCTGCAGACTATATGAATTAGTTCATTCATCATTTCCAGGCTGCCACCTCTGGGATGGAAGGCAGCAGCTGGCAGGGAGCAGACAGCAGTGCTGCATGGCAATCTCAAAGTCAGAAACTCTGCATCCAGTTTGTGTTGTAGGGTGGTTCCACACAAGGGGAACTAGAAACCTCTTCTTCTAAAAATGTGTGTCTGTTGTGTAAAATAATCTTAAAATCATATTTTTTTGCTGATCACCATTGAAAAAATTCTAATAAAATGTTTGCCCTTAAGGAACATGATATAACTAAAGTATGCTAAATGTTGCTAAATCTTATAACACTAAATTTATTGCAAAATAAGGCTATGAATTAATTTTCACAGTCCTGGCTTTTCTAGACTGTAGCTGTTTGCTAATGTTTTAAGCAGCTCATATTCTGCAAACTGAGAGTTGTGCAACTGCAAATAAACATTCTCTACTGACCAAACTATTTGTTGATAATTTTAGATGGGAATTGTTGGGGGACTGATAGGCAGATTAATACTAAAGGCCTCTCTAACAACACATTAAGCAACAAAGGGGATATTTATAGCATTTTCCTGGAATATGCGTTTTCCAGCTCTCTATTGCCACCTTGAGTCTCTGACTGCCTTCAGCAGAACAACCAAATTGGGGCGTAACAGAGACAAAGGGAAAACAGATTTGCAGTCCCGATGACCAAAGCCCTCTCCAGTCATCCGGTGTAAGTCATCAAGTATAAGAGAAACAACTCATTGTGACACTCTATAGCAAGAGCTGAGGCGGAATGCCTGGGCAGTGTGATGTTAGTGCACGTTTGTTGTAAGGGGTTGCAGAATGAGATTCTTTGAAAGCAGCTGAGCTTACGGCTGGTGGGGAATTCTTGGGTATGTGCATCATGCAGACACCTTTGGCAGTGGCTGTCAAAGGAGGTAGTAAGAGTTGAGAGTATGTTTGCAGGGGGACAGAAGAAATCTGAAAGGACTATCCTTCCTCTTATGCAGATGTTTTGATACCATTCTCTTTGTCCCATAATTGCTCTTCACAAGTTTTTCACCCTCCTCTGAAAATCAGCAAGATGAAAATTGCAATACCCAATCTGTCCTATGATACTAACTGCAGTCCCTTGGGCTAGGTGGCATAAAAAGTAGAAGCCTGAGGCCTTTCCTATGTGGGCATTTCTCCAACACCTCCTGCTTTCTACCTGGTAATGTTCAGACTTCTTTTTATAGGTTTATAACTTTTGGAAGTATTTTTTGATTATTATTATCCTCTATTCTCTCCTATTGCTTTATTTCACACTTGGTGACAGTGTTTTCAGACAATATTCAGAGCTCAATATTTTCTGACTAATGAGTGTCCCGGGCAGCAGGAATACAATTGTGAGATCATTGTTACTAATTGAATACTTGGTGGGAGATCTCTTTCCCTCCACTGAGTGCTTGACATATACTAAAAATAAGTTGCTAAAACTTAATTCTAATGAAATCTACTGCCCATAGCCCATTTTAGAATCGAGTCCTCTTCCAAATAGAGAATGGTGTTTTAAGATGCTGTTTACACCCCTTTCTAATAAATCTCACAGTAGTATCTGGCATCAAGACACTTTAAACTGTGTTAGCACAGGGTTAAATTAAATCCTGATGAGCTGGATTTCTCACCCTGCTGCTCTGCTGCAGCAAATATTGGTCTTCTCTCCTGGCTTGTTGACCTGTGAGTTTCTGCTGAGTGTGCCAGGCTTGTGCAACCAGCTTCTAAACCCGCCTGCCTGGTGCAGGGATATGCTGGGGTGGGATACAGAGGTGCCACTCTATAATGCCCAAAGGCAAGTAAAACAGCCCCCTAGGCTGTTACTCTATGAAATAACTGGCACAAAGGAAAATTGTATATTTTGTTCCTTCTAAGCTGAACAAAGAGGTGTCTCCCAAGTCCACTGCTTTTGTACTCATTTCAGTACTTGCATTGCCTTCCCAGGATTTCGTGGCTGGTTCTTCAGATACTGCTTATGTAACAACCTTAGCATTTCTTCGAAAGAACGGCCTAATTTATTGGATTATACCTTCTGTACTCTGCTGTCAATGACCTTCTAGAGAGGTGCTTTGGCACACCCATCCTGGCTCTCAGAATTCAAACAGCTGATTAATAAGATTCTTGGAATAAAATCTGGATGGTATGTTTTTATTTATATCGATGTCATCACGCTGCTGCCTTCAATACTCCTTTTTATGTATTTCCTGCAGTGCCCCATTAAATGATCATGAGATTCTTGGAAAAGCAACAGGAAATTATATAATGGTGCCCACAAGTCTGTGTATTGACTTTTCCACAGACTTGCTAGTCTCTGAGTCTAAAAACTGTTGTTAAAACAAAGATATTTGATCTTATTTTCTGTTCTTGATTCTTGTTAGTGTCCAAGAAACCCTGGTCTTTTGCTGTTTCTTTGTGTAAAAAAAAACCCAAACTAATTGTAGAGATTATTGTGGGCTTGGTTATAAGGATAGTTGTTTAATTTTATATGTTGTCTGCAAGTAAGCTACAGCTTGCACTGAGATGAGCAGAAATGTCTGTATAGAATCATAGCTCTGGTATAAAGTTTGTAGAACATGAAATAAGTATCTTTTAAGTCTACCTCACTACAATCAAAACATAAAGCATAACCTATAAAAATAGAGGAAAGCTACAGGGAAAACTGTGGCGTTTTTCCTCAGTAACCTTACAGGGGCCATGAGCAGTGGAGGGCAAGGCAAAAATTTCTGTGGAAAATTGTAGAAGATCACCTGATGCCAATGTCACAGAAACAGGAATATCTGGAAAGTTTCCACTTTTGGCCAGATCTACAGGGATCTCAAAGTGCTTCTTGGAATATTTTGAATTTAAATAGCTGAGAATTCAAAATCCTTATCTCTTGGCCTGAAAATAGCTTTGCTTTTGAAGATATGATGACCCTTTCTGGTTTATTATGATGATTTTACCAAGTAACTTTCCCTTTTTTGGGGTTTAGTTTTCATCTGAGGGATAATATATTCCTTAGATGCTAGAAATAAACAACTTATTACATTGTTTGGGGCCTTCCGGCCTCATCTGGATAATACCTTCAGTAAATTCCCTTCTTGTCTGGGGTAGTTCCTCTACCAATTCCCCAGGCCAGGCTAGGTTTTCACCACATTCCTTTAAAAGCCTCATCACAGGATGAGTCCCAGAACATGTTCTGGTCCATCACAGTGTCAGAGTGGTGACACTGCCTGGCAAAGGGCTGTGTCCTCACTTGTGCTGCACCACTGACAGTCAGGAGCCCTCGGTGATGCTCCTGCCCTGAGCAATCCCACACAGGCTACTGCAGAAAGTACAAATACAGCCTTAAACTGAGAGTCACAAACCCAAGGAAAGGAAAAGAGCAGTCTGCCTGCTCTGAAACTTTCAGTGAAGCCTTTCACTGTGTTAAAATAACTCTGGTGCCATGAACAGTCTAATCTTACCAGGATGAGGTCAAAAAGTGCTATTTTGCCCTGAAGCAGAATACTTGACTGAAGCAGTAGATGAAATTAATCTCTCCTGATCTCTCCACTGCAACTGCTGGATGGCTTCCAAGGCTCAAGTAGGCCTGTATAGCCTTAGCTCTAGTACTTCAGGATTTCTGTGGTCTGAAAAGACATATCCTATAAATGCTGCTTCAGTTCTTCATTCACAGTGCTGGCAGCTGTGCAGCAAAAAGAAGACAGGACACAGCGGCAGATCTCAGGGACTGCATTTACTGAGCCTTTCCACAGGACTCAAACCAAGTGCTGGTTACAGCTCATCAGTCCCAGATTTTACTCTCTAGAGCACAGACACTGGCAGTGATTCTAAATCATTAAGCACTTACATGATAATTTAAAAACAAACAAACAAAAAAGAACAAACCAAAAAAGAACCCCTCAAAGCTACTTGGAGTCTGACTACTGAGAGCATTTAACTCCAAGGGCACAAGATTCCCAGATCCACTGTGATTCCTGAGTTTCCTACTTCACAATTACTTGAAATTGGATATGGATTCATGTTTTCTGAATGAAAACAGCCCCTCTTCAGCATCTATATTTTTAAGATAGACAACATGTAACACAAATTCGGAAAAAAATTAAGTTGCTCAATGTAGTAATATACTGCAGGGAAAGTTTACTGAAAAATCATTAATTTTTCTGCCTTCAGCATAGAACCACCATATTATTGTGCTACATGATCTATTTGCTTTCTACTGCTTGGATGTTTAGACTGTTTGGAGAGTCTGCAAGTGAAAACAAAATGTACTGGAAACCTCTAGAGTATTTTCTGAAAAAATATTCCTCTTTGGTTGTTCACTTAAATCTTTTCCCAAAGTAGATTTTTGTAGCCACGATATACTACTATCAAAAAGATGTGATTCAGCTGAGGAGGTAAATGAGACCAATGTGTTTGGTCATGATTGAGAACGAAAAAAAATTAAGCTTCTTTCCATTGTAAATACTTACATGCAAAAATGGGAGTGCAAAAATTTGCCATGAGATAAGTGTTTACAGTGGAAACACTGACTGTTTTTTAAGCAGCCATAATATTCTGAGTATTGTTGCTAAAGCTTAGTTACTCTTTCTTCTTTGTCTTCTGACAGACTGTATGATGAAACATCAGGTAATACACTTTCAGAGCACGAACCATCATCCCATTTTATGGTTTTAATCAGTGTGAAAGGAATGATTTCATTCACTATCCAATTACATTCTTGAGTATGCTCATTTTAATAGGCTCAGTATTTCCCTAATTTATCTGCTAATCATTAGAAACACATTTGGCCTCAGCTCAGACCCTGCTGTGTCCTAGGTTTCAAGCTGGGATTAACACAGTTCTAAGAAATCCAAACCAAGTCTGTGTAAGGGAATTAGAGTATTTTGCACACACTGAGGTGAGAATAAGTAGGGCTGATGGTTTGTGTGCCCAGGGCTGTGTTTGCTCATCTCCACAGGCACCCACAAAAGTCAGGATTTTCACCGGTTGATACAACTTCCTTAGCAGGGTTTAATTACCAGAAAACGAAGTGCACACAGTAACAGTTTATCATGTAATTAAATTGGCCTTGCAGTTTTAGAGAGATGTTTTTGAACTGGGTGAATATTTGTATGTACTTTGATTATAGCGACTGTACTATAAACGGATCCATGTATCTTCTCTGGAATGAAACATGTTTTTCAGAGAAATTTACTACTTGCTAGGAGTCAGGAAAGGGTAAGATTAACTTTTAGCATTATCACAAACTTGTTCAGCACAAATGTGCAAATTGAATTTATAAGTCAGGGATTAGTTTTACCAGGATGCTTCTCCCACACCAAACTAAATACCTTAAAAACACTGCTCATCTTTCTTATCTAACAACAAATAGTCATTATGGAATTATGAATATTATTGATTTCTACAGTGTTATCTACGCAACTAAATGTTTATTGGAAATAAGCCAAACCTGAGCAGTGAAATTAATGGATTTTATTTCCAGATGTCTAAAGTTTGGTCCTATATTAATTTGGACCTGCCATGATGATAGTACCAAGTAAAAGGCTTCTAATGAAGTCTCAGAGTATATTCCTAAATAAGAACTCTTAAAATACGATTGGGTGATTTCATAAAATCTTAAGTCTTTATTTCCCTACAAATGCCAGTGTTTGGACATGATATAATGTTCTGTTTCCTGTTGGCTGTAATTAGACCAAGAAAATCAAGATTACCAGACCTCCTTGGAAATAGGCTTATTCCCCAAAAGAAAAACTAATAACAAGAGTTATTAATGTCCCCAAAAGCAAACTCCTATTCTGCAAGATAAATAGTTCCATTTTCTGCAGTAATGTGAATAGAGCTAGATAACTTGTATAATATCTGAAGTCAAGAAGAAAAGATGAAGAAATAACTAAAAGTCATCCTATAGGCAATATAATACTTTGTGACAGCTACAATATTTAGCAAAGTTCATATAGACAAAACAGTTTTGATATCGTTACATTACACATGTGAGAGAAATTATGTAATTTTAACAGAACTCCTTTAACTGAGATGAAATGTCTAGTTTGATCCTCTCTTGGAGAACCACACTTTCATGTTCCAGGATGATATACTTGTTGTTTTTAGCTTTTTATGTTTGTAGTTCTGCAGTGAGAGTTGATTGACAAACAGCAAACGTCATATGCCTCCTCCTCACCCTGCAACCAGAAGGTTGGGGTTAAAAGTGAGAGGGAAAAATGGGAAAGAAATAAATGAGAGCACAAGAAATTTGGCAGCCTTGGAAATCTCTATGTACAACGCAGTGCTGAATGACGCATTAAGGCGAGCCACCTTAATTATAAATTTTATGTGGTAAATTGCAAGATAAAAGTATTTTAGAAACTAAATGCATCTCATACTGG
Source organism: Calyptomena viridis (assembly GCA_013390005.1). Taxonomy (NCBI): domain Eukaryota; kingdom Metazoa; phylum Chordata; class Aves; order Passeriformes; family Eurylaimidae; genus Calyptomena; species Calyptomena viridis. Next base: position 31,953 of record WEIV01021025.1, read on the forward strand.
TATGTTGCATTATCCTGAAGTGACCCTGGGCAGCCAAATGTTCTTGCAGTCTGTCCTTGGCTCCTTTTGCATTTTACAGGTTCCTAAGCCAAATTTGCAAAGTTAAACATCTGAGCTGTAAATAAAGATTCCCAAAGCCTACTGTGCTTTCCTTGTTCTAAGAGTCTCCCTTCACAGTATGGCTTCAATTCAACTAAGTACTTAATATGTACTTAAATCCCACTTAAATCAATGGGATTTAAACATTTGCTTAAATGCTTTGCTAAATCATGGCCTATTAAACTGTCTGTGTTAGAGATCAAATTGTAATTTATATTGCTGTGATTTCTTCTTCTGGTGTTATTCATGAGACCCCAAACTACATTTCATTATAGTCTTGCTTGACTGAAGATAGAACTGTTTAAATAGAATGTGTGCAAGACCTGTATTCCTCATGTGCAAGAGACAGGTGTTATTTGATTATTAGCTATTGTAACTTGTGTTCCTGGTATAGTGAAGTCAAATTATCTCAGTTAAGATACTGAATATTTTTCACAGACCATCATTTTAAAGATGAGTAACATGAAATTTTCTTTTTTCAGTAATGATTGCAACCCCTGGTAAACGTGGGAATACATATATTTTTAACAGAATTTAGACACATGAAAATATTAGAGGAAGAAGAGAGAAGATTTTTATTCTTTTGCTGATTTGTTGGCAATCTCCTCTTGGATTTTTTTTTTCACAAATGCAACTAGGATTGACAAGGAAAACAGCCTTTTGTATCTGAGGAGGCAGCAAAAAAGGAAGTTGCCAAAAGAGCTGTCAAGACTCCCCAAGTAATTTGATGTGTAGGGAAAATACGTTGAAAATATTACAACTGTATATACTATAAATTTTTTAGAAGACAGTCAGATGTCCTGCTATGCCTGGGATGCCCGAAGAGATTACTCTGGCTTTATATACTGTTTTTTTGGAAAAGAGTGAGGATGAACAGTGGGAAAGTGAAGATACTTCTTGACTTCTCTTGTAATGCAAACTTGTAGTGGCAATCAGCCAAAAACACAGCTTATATGCCAAGAAAGCCCAAATGAAGAGGAGTGGAAAATACGAGATGCTTAAATTTGTCTTGGATTTTCTCAAATCTGCTAATACTGGTTTTCTTCTTAATTAGCTAAATAAGGGATGGACTGTGCTCCTCTTTTATGTGCAGATATTTCTCGGATCATATGAGTTAACCACCTCTAGATTACTGCTGTCCATGTCAGAGGAAGAGATAGATGTTGGTTTCTTAAACAATATTAAGAGAAGATAATTGTTGTAGAGCACATTCCATATTCCTCATCCACAACACAGCCACACCACCAGAATTACCCCAAGATTGGGATTCCTGAGACAGTTTGTTGTCCAGAAGTTAGTTTACATTTCTATCCTTGCAGGGAATTACTCTCAATGTGTACATTTTCCCAACTAGACAAGATTTATTTTCAGTCAAAGAGTTGTCTTTTGTCCACTGCTTAGTTTTCTTTTAAGCAGATAAGCTTTTCCCAAGAAATCTCTACATTTTTGTCTATAACCTCAGGGATATGGATGGACAAATTAAACCCACCCCTTTTGGACATGGAGTGACCTTTTATAAGGGATGTTTTTCATGGGCATCTCTAAGTGTTCATCACTTTTATGCCTCCTGAAAGGTGAGAATTAGTCAAACATGCATTGAGGTTGTTTAAAAATTTAAAAGTACAAAATCATGATACCATACAGAAGGGCAATTGATTTGAAGTAAAGAAAAGGTGAGCCCCTCAACTGACAAAAAACTCTATGTTACTAATGAATTGTAGAAACAATATTTAAAATGCATGTGTCACCATTTGGAAAAAAAATCCTACTTCAGAATGCAAAACATACAAAAAATTATAGTTCATCTCTGATTGAAAATTCTTGTTACGTATTTATATTTATACATAGATAGATATAATAAAAGTGTTTCTTAGCATGATTTTTTAACTTCTATAGTGAACCATTATGGGACTTCTGTGAAAGGGAGAAAATAGTCATTTATGGAGCAGTGGAGGTGACTCCTCTCATTCTTCATCTGATGATATGATTTTTTGGTGTTTGTGTGTTCATTGAGGAATCTTTTACAGCTTCTTTTATTCCCAAGCCTAGATAAAAAGTCTCACTACTTTTGAAAATCTTAGAATATTGCAGTGCACTTTGTTTCACCTTAAAGGCTGATTTGTGAATTGTACATGGAAGTGTTACATATTTTCATGTTGGTTTTTTTTTAAGATTTAAAATTTCCCCAAATATTTACCACTACCCACTCTTTTCTCACAACTAAGTAGTATAGATATAAGGAGACACCCCCTCCCATTTTCACACTCTTTATCACATATTGAATTAAATTAGAAGGGAAATGGAAAAGAAATTAAATTGCAATTATGTGACTTTCTTCAAATGATCATAATTTGATTTAACTCAAATAAAGTATTAATAAAATATTAATTTTTCTTGGTGAGAAATTCCATTAATGGAACAGTTTCCCAGGGAAACTGAAGCAAAGTGATTAACTGTACTTTCTGCTTCAGTAATGAGATCTGTCTAAAATAAATAGTTTTGCCCGGTTTACCATTTGTGTCAGATGTATTTATTCACAGGTCTAGACCCACAATCTATACATGGTGTGTTCTGGACCTTGTTTTGGGGTCTCTGACACTTTTTAGAGGTTGTAGATTGAAAGAAGGCTACAAGGGAATCCTCTCAGATTTTATAATGAGAAAAAATCATACATGTGTCTAATTTGAGTAAAACAATTATTGAAAGTATTTTTAAAAAACAAATGTAAAACATGTTCAAATGCTAGTTCTCATGAAAAGGTTCACAGTTTCAAAATTAGATAATGTAAATGTACCCTTATGGTTGTTTTTCAGTTTGAAAATTGAACTTCAGAAATGTTCCCCTGGCTTTTGCAATGTTGAAATTAATCAATCAACTCTTCAATAAGAGCCAAACCTCAAATCCACAAGCACAAAACAACAGCTAGTAATGGCTATATAAATTGATTTCAGAAGATTAAATGTGCACATTCAGGGCTTAGAACAAAGTCTTTGTGGCCTTATCCAGACGGGCTATCTGTTGACTCACTTTGCATACACTGTAATAATGAAAATTAAGGGACTGGATTTAGATGAGGCCATGAAGTTTGATTTATATTTGAAATTTGGACCAGGGCTTTTTTTTTTTCCTGATGAACAAGGTTCCCTGGAAGTCTGACAATGAATCATTTTGTTCCCTCTTGGGGCAGAAAAAAGTATGTAAAAACCCAAAAGGTACTAAATATGTGTGTGAGGGTAGCTAATTTTTTTTATTGATTGATGGTCGGGCACATTTAAAGGATAAAATAGGATTCTTTGTTAGACACAGATGAAAATCCAAGTTGGCAATGGCAATGATAGTTGGCTTCCATGTTGAGGTTGTGGTTGAAACTGGAATCAATACTTTGACTAAAATTGGGTACATGGTAAGAAGGGGATGTAAATCTGTAAATAATCACACCTAAAGTCTGACTCAGTAGAAAGAGGTAGGCTTTGGTTTACTGTTTAGGCAAAACTTTGTTCCAATATAGGCATACCTCCTGGATTTGAACTAGTGTAACAATTTTGAATGGCAGAGAAATATGGTAAAGAGCCAGATTTCAATGAAGAATGGGATAGAGATGGGTTTTGGAGAAGGCTTGTGTAGGTTTTCTCTGTGGGACTTTCTAAACTAAGGCTGTTATTAAACATAGAATAAAAAAAGGGATTCTGGGCTGTGTGACATTTAGTATCTGTTACAGAAGAGGTTCTCAGGCTAAAATCAATGTTATGTCCTTAAGACCTCAGAAAATTACAGTTATGAAAAGGGTATTTAGATGAACTAAATTTTTGTGTAACCCATGATAAAACTGTTTCAGGCAGATGAAGCAGAACTTGGATTTCAGCTGTTCACATTCAGACAGTGAGTAGGAGTCCTTGGCTTAGATTGCTTTTTAAGTGATGTTGATCTTCCCTGTCAGGCCAAAGTTTGCAGGGCTAGGTGACTGGCCAAGATTTTCATACCCGAGCTGTGTTCAGAATTATGCATATGTTCCTTGGCTGAATTGGAGCTTAAAACTCACAGCTGGTGTCAAGCTAGGACATGGAATGGCCAATTATCAAAAATCCAAAGTTAAAAGGAATGGGTAGTATAGTGACCAGGCACTGTGAACAGTGAATGGCAGCCAAACATGGAAAAGATGAAAACTTTGACAATCCGTGTAATCAACACAAAAAGCCTGATTGCAGAAGACAGAAATCTAGTGGCTTCAAAAGATCTTCCAAAGCAAGTCTCAAAAAAGTAGAAAGAAAAAATAATCTGGTGCTGATGATTTGAATCATGTGCAGCATATAACCAAAAACTGAATGAGCAGAAGAAAATGCAAAATAGAAAGGGGGGGGGGGGGGNTTTAATCCTCGTTAATGTGGGTTTGACAAATGTCACACGGATTTGTATTTTTGGTAGGAGTAACGTTTTGGAGTGGGCCACGTGCATCTGAGATCCTTTGAGCCCTTTGCCTGAGACTCCGCGTGTTCAGCGGCGATGCCGCAGTCTCTGCAGCCACCTCGTGGGGACTCTGTGCGTGGTCACCGAGGCAGAGCAGACAGGGACACTCGGCTCCTCAGCAGTGCACAGCCTTGCTGGTAAAGTCTAGTCTCTAGGCTTTACTTCCTTGTCACAAAGAACTTACACTGGGACAGAGTTAAGCAGAGTCCTACAGCACGTTTAGTGAGTTGTGACTGAAAATAGTTGGTAGGCAATTTCTCATTTACATTCAAATCATGGGCTTTTTTCTGCCCTTCATCATCATAGACTAACTGTAGGGGTAAGTATGCAGAACCTGGGGCCCTGGCTGCAAAGCAGCTGAAAGTCCCTATCGTGCCGAAGCTGCATCTCTGGTTTTATGGCAGAGCATATGACTTCCCAAAGGAGCCTTGGAAGGGTTGGCTGTGTTTGACAGCAGTGCCAATAGGCTGCAAGGCTGAACAGTTTATTTCTGTTTCCTTCTCCCATCAACTTAGTTGCCTTCTGTTTTCCTGTTCTCTCTGATTATACCCTTTCTGTTCCCATCCTGCCAACTCAACCAGTTAATTTGACTTGGGGATGGTATTTCCTTTCTCATAACTGTTTTACTGTCTTCCTCTCTGTGTCTTCTTGGCAGGTTTTTGCTCTGTAAATCAGTGAAAGAAAGGATGCTCACTTCTCTGGAAATAGCAATCATTTTCCTAAGGGTTTTGTGTATTCAGCTACAGGAAGGTGGAGACCAAATAAGCTTCCCTCAGAAACTGATTTGTCCTGACAGGATCAAGTGATGGAGGTACAAGCCATTCACTTCATGAATTCTTCTCTAAGGTCTCTTAATGCCTTTTGACTGTGCTTAGCCCTGTGTCCCACTGCCAGCAGTCAGCCTTTTGCCCCAGCATGTGCTGTTATGTATTCCAGTCAAAGTCATTGCTGCTTCTAGTGATTCAGTTTGGGACAGAAAGATCACAGGCTGTTAACCCAGCCAGGTAGAAATGTGTTCATCATACTGAATATAATTTATTTTTGAATTCCTTAGGGGAAGTTCCTGCAGATCCCTAGCAAGTTGGCCCACTATTACTGTCTCCAGGTGATCTGGCCATGTTTAACCATCCACTTGACAATGGGAGGATTCTTGTCCTCAGGTTTGTCTCCTAGTGATCTTGTTTCCTTGAGATGGTGAGCACAGTGGAAATGGTTTCTTGATGATGATTCGTGCCTTTGTTCTAATTATACAGCTGGTTTATTATGAGCAAATTTCTGAACTGGAAGCCAGGATTTTCTGTGCACTCTTCTGGGAGATCATGGCAAAAGGCTACCACAAGCCCATGTTCAAGCCTTCCTGAAGAGCTGAGTAGCTGATAAAGTTGTAGCCTCTGATTTGTCCTCAGGGTTCTCTGGATTTGGTCATCACTGAAGGTAGCTCTGTCAACTGTGCTTCAGAAATGCATACACAGAAAAGGATTTTTAAAAAAGTACTTTTCTTGCTGTTTGATCAGGGAATTGCAGTTTGTTGTAGCACTCATTTTAATGCTCAGAGACTATTATCCCCAACAGATGATCTTGCAACAAAAAGGATTAAACAGCCAAACCACCTACATTTGTGTAAAAAAACAACATATATTGATTAAGCAGTTTTCAACTGGATCTGAAATGTGGGATATGAGAACGAAATCAAAGTGTAATTACCAAGAGTGTAATAATTATTGACGTGTCTGGTTTTCAAAGATGTTTGTTACTAAAAGAAAGTGTTCAGACATCTCAACTTTTCCCCTGTGACTTCTGTGCCTAAGAATGTCTCAAGAATTTGTCCTAAACTGATAATTCATCTTTATGTGTTGGTCATATTATTAACTGAAACAGACATTTCATGAGCTACCAGTGAAACTCAGTGTTAAATGATCTTTTACATATTCTGAGATTTGGACATTTAGACAACATAAACACTGTTTATCCAGTGTCTCAGAGGAATACCTTTCCCACTGGTGGGGGGATGATATATATGAGTCAGAGGATCCTTGGTAACTGCNCATGAGCTACCAGTGAAACTCAGTGTTAAATGATCTTTTACATATTCTGAGATTTGGACATTTAGACAACATAAACACTGTTTATCACACCAGTGTCTCAGAGGAATTCCTTTCCCACTGGTGGGGATATGATATGAGTCAGAGCATCCTGAGTAACTGACTTCCAGCATCAGGTCTGATACAACCTTTTCTCCTCCGAATTCTTCCCGTTGCAGTCTGGCAGCTACATTGCTACATTTCCCGCTCCTATGAAGTTTGTATGTTGCAGATACTTCCCTTAATCAGCAGACAAACACTTCAGGCATTGCTTTTATGCCTTGTCTTTTCTTTCCATTACAGAATTTCCTGCTGCACTGGCCACAGTGAGAATATGACCACCAGGAATGGTGGGTGAGAGTTTTCACCTTCTAAAATGGAGATTTGTGATCCAATGACTTCAGTCTTTCCCTTTCAGGTGTTCTTGGTTTGTGATTGATGTACAGCAATTCACATTAATGTTGAATGTTCTGGGAAATCAATGCAGGTCATCTTGTTTAGCATTGTTCATCTCATATCCCAGTTGTTTTGTCTCTGTGTATGTCTGTATTTTTTCTGCTGGCTTTTTTTCTCAGAGAAGTGCAGGTTCCTAATCTCATTGATCTGGTTTCTTCATCTTAGGTCATGTTACAAATTCCAAATCAAGTTACATGAAAATCAGATTAGTTTTTTGTGCTTAGACAAAATGGCTTAAATGTTGGACCTGATACTTAAAAATTATGCTTTATAGAATTTGTCTACATTGAGTGTGCAGGAGAAGCAGAGCACTCAGTATTGAATGTATCAACCCCTTAATTTTATTTCAAGGAGATTTTCCACAGTAACTAAACAGTGGATTACACCAGTAATCTGAGAAAATAGTTTTCAGTAGAATGCTTTGGTAGTTGAAATGTTGCTGCTGTCTTGACTGTAAGTTTCATCTACCTTCTTCAAAAATTCCTACCAACATGACAGATCACTTGGTCTGCACTCCAAGCTTGTTTTTTGTTCTGGCACTTGCAATATATTCATTTTATTATTCATCATTGTGAAAAGAAAGAAATTAGTTCTATGACAAATAGACAATGGAGTCACATTTCCAGGAAACATGTTACTCATTGGAATGAGATATCTCTCTTTTGTATCAAAAACATCTGATTACTTATGAGAACTTCAGCTTTCAGCAAAAGATGCTATTTCTCTAAATGCATTAATTTGTTCTAGGTCAGCGGGTGTGGGACCAGACTTTCAAGAAAGCTGTATTGCAGTCCCACATTTTGAACTGCTCCATGATGACCTATGAATTGGAGTCCTCATCCTACAAACATTATTTCCAAGGTCTTTAGGGCTGAAATCCTTGGCTGCGCTAGAATATTTTCAAAGCCCTTTGCAAGCATTGGAAAAACTACTGAAAACCTTTGGTTGGCTAAGAATGGGAGCCTAAATATCACTTCATTTATTTTTCCTGTTGATAAATGTTAATAAAAATAATATTCATTTCTCTAGTCATCTGCAGATATTAAGCATTTAATGTGGCACTAAATATTTATGCTACACTAAAGAAGTAATGCTTAAAAAGTTCACTGAAGAATTAAAAAAGGTTTAAAGTAAAAACCATTGCATTATTAATGTTTCTGATAAAAAGTAAAGGAAACTCCAATCCTAAATGAAAAAGTGATGCAGCTCATACATCTCAGAGAAGAAAGAAGCATAACAAAAGTATTTTGCATGTTACATAGTTTTCCTTTTTTTTTTTTTTTTTCATTTTTTTCCTAATTAATTGCTCACTCCTTATTAACAAAAAGAATGGTCTTTGAGCTTTAAATTCTGTTCTGGACTTCGAATGGGGATTTAATTGTTTCTAGATTTTCACATCAGTTTCCTGTGACTTTAGTTTTCTTGGGCTTCTCAGCTTCCCAGCACCATCTTATGTTCTGCAACTAACCAGATTTATGGGACTGTTTCTGGATTTATTTTTTTATCTGAAAACATCTTTTTTGCAACGTTTTGCTTGCTTTCCCAAGAGTTAATCTAAATATCTTTAAGGTTAAAAACATTTACCAAAGTAACCTGTTAAATCAGATTGCGAGCAATGTACAAGGGACCAGCTTGGCCACACGGTGGAGCATTCAGCTCTCTCTGCAGGAAAAGATGGTCTAAAAGCTGCCTGACTGCCACAATCCTCCACTAAAGAGAAAGATATTAAGTTCCATAAGTTCTCTGAGAAACACTGCTCTTTATAGTGATTTATGCTTATATGTGTAATAAGAAGTGGGAATGGCTTTTGCCCCAGTCCAGTTCTGGAAACTTCATATAATGGTGAAATTAATTAACAATGCATTTACTTCAGGCCAGCAAATCCAGTTTACCTTCAGCATTATGGTTGCACTCACAGCCTACTGTCACATGCAGCTGAGGGGGTCCTGAGCCTGTTCATCCTCCCCAGGTGCACCACATTGATCACACATATACATTTATGGTACAAATAAAAGCAGTATGCAATCCTCCTCCTGTTTCCCCACTGGACTGCTGCCTACAAGGAGCTCATTATATGCTTTGCTTTCCTCCAGGCTTGTCTTGTGTAGTATTTGACTTGGACCACATGGAAAGGAAAGGCTAAGGACCAGCAGCAGATGCAGGAACATTACTTAATAAATTGCTAATACATCCTCATTAACAAAGAAGCCATTCCAGAGTGGATATTAAGACAAAGAGCTTTTGGCATTTGTGCAGACTTAAGGGAACATCTGTGTTTGTGATGGCAGAAGATTCATTTTGTGATAATAAAAGTGAAGTCTCAAAGGAAAATCCTTTTGCTGATAAAAAGTAAGACTTCTTATAAGAATTTTCACTGATGTTCTTACCTTTTTTTTTTCAGATGTCATGATTTTCATTATTTTTTTCTTACCTCTTGATAGACATGTTATCCCTTTAGAAATAAGTGCACATCTTGAAAGAATAAATTAAATAATACACCAGTACTTGCAGTAGTTCTGTTCTCTTGTTCATTTTAGTGTGCTTTGAATTAGAACACAAATCTAAAGGTCTGCATAGGCTGAATTAAATAACTTCCTAACTTGAAGCTGGTTGAGTTTAATTCCTTAAGCATTTAAACCAGTTACGCAATTAAGCAAATCAGTTTTAGTTACAGCTAAGATGATTTATGAGATTCAAAGAGATTGCATTCATTTAATTAAATATTCTGCTTATTAAAAATTATTTTGATATAATTCCTGTTAATATAATTTCTGCATTTAGTTTTCACCTTAGAAATATTTTTAGATTGCAAAAAGAACTGTGCATCTCAAAACCTTGAAAAGAATATATGGTTTTATTAAAAAATATAAAGATTAAATACTGTAATGAGAAGATAATGTAATCATTATGCCATAAGCAGGGAAATAGAAGGAAGGGGAACAAAATGAAGGAGATCAGATTAAGTTTGTTGTGTAAAATTAATGAAAAACTAAATATTAATGATGGTGAGTGACAATTTTATTATCAGGGTTTAAATTGCTTTGCATGAGTTGAGCCTGAGAGGCTGCCCATATGCATCTTCATAGCACATCTCAAATCTTAGCTGAGTTAATTTAGTGAAGCCCGTGCTGGCTATTATAGGGCTTTCTCAGAACATTCTGCCTACAAAGGATATAAAATGTACCATGAAACCAGTGAACACAATAGATGAACTTGGAAAAACCAGCATGTGTTTAATGTGTGCTGGCAGGAAGGATATCATTACCACAGTATTTGAGAAGTCTCTGCACTGCTTACATAATTTGAGGCTTTTCTTCCAACTTTTGGGCTCAAACACTTGATCTCTATAACCTCAATGATGATATTTAATTCAGCAGCAAATAAAGGCTTATTTGTTTCAATCATTAAATCCTGGGAAGAAAAGACTATTTAAAATATATGTATTAGGATGTTTTTCAGTATTAGTATTTTTAAACAACATTGTTTATATAATCCTTTTGTACTGAGGGTAACACACACAGAAGCCCCACAAATGCAAGTGACAAAAAGTGCTGAGATCCTCATTGCAAAAATGGATTGAGGAAGAATCTTCCTGTAAAGGTGTGTGTGGTCTTCTAGGAACTGGGCTATGAGCAGTTAATGCAAAGGCTATAAGGCTGACTCACCATCCACTGAAGTAAGGGGTAAAAATGGGATTTTATTCATCACTGCAGTGTTCCTACTGTTCAGCTGAATCCCATCAGTTCAGAACACTCAGAATCTCTACAGCTGTATCTTTTCATTTTGAAAGTAAAAAGCTATTATGGGAAAATCTGTTTTGTTGAAAAAGTGAGGGTGCTAATGGATTATTAAGTGTCTGGGTTAACCTTACTAGAGATGTTTTCATTAGAATAACTCAATTTAATATAGTACAATGGAATTTTCTAGTATATGTTAAAGTCCAAATGGTGATGTGTAAAAGAAAAGATGAAAAGTCCCTTTGAGGAATCTGCTTGAAAGCTGATTATTTAAAATCGTTGTAACCTTATAACTGCTTATTCCAGTTATGAGATAATGATGCAATTTAGAAGCGGGTGGCATAGTGATATATGTTTCATTTAGAGTCTTCCTAATAGGTGACATTTATTGAAAGCTGACTCTTGAACTGTGTGGCCTGCCTTGTGCTATCTATCTGCCTTGGAGCTGTTAGACATTCTAATTATATTTTGCTTCATTTCCTGTATAATTTATGTGAAAATCCTTCCATAGTAGGAAAGTATAAAGTCCAGATAATGAGTACATGACAATGTATAAGATTTAAGATGGTTGTTTAGATTACAACTTGAACTGCCCACGACTCAGGCACTTTCAAGGTCATTCAATATGCAGTGAGTTCAGGTACCACAGTGCTTCTCAGATTATATAAAATTAAAAGAAATTTACTGCTTTTAATAAATATCAATCTTAATATCAGATATAGATATATTATTCTTGGCTATAGAGGCGGATTTTTGGGTAGAGTAAGAAGGAATATCAAATTTTATTGTATTGAGATATTATTTTATGGAGTTACTGCAGCATTTAGCCACTAACACACTGTGTGAAGAATATTAAGAATAGTTTTCTGCAAGGGTGTAATGTTTGGAAGTCTCCAAAGCTTTGCTTTTTTGTTTTGTTACACTTTCAAAGTTTCCCCTGGGCAGTCTCTTGATGGTACGAGATCTATTTATTGTGTATCTTCATTATGTGCTGTTGACTCTGAAGGTTTGTGGACTTTGCCAAGGTAAAATTTCTGAATCTTGTTTTAATATTCCAAACTTTAGATATACTTAGGTGTCTTTCATTGCATTCTTATGTATGTTTCACGTGCTGAGGAACAGAAATGGGCCACAACAAAACAGCCAATGGGCATGTTGGCCACTGAGAGTGACATTTGATTTCCTTTGCCTCCTTGGGCTAAACAGAGAGAGTTTGCTCCAAATTCCCTCTGGGAAAATTACAGGGAGCAGCTTTCCCTGAGAACAGTGGATTTTGCTGAATTCTTTGAAGCCTGATCTTGGAAACACTAGAGGAGTTTGGTGACTGAGTAAAGAAATGAGGAGACAAGTTTAACAGAGGAAGCAGGTACATTTCCAAGGAAGGGAGGATGGGACCAGTCAGAGCTAAAAGGAAATATCCTGTACAAGGTGCAGTCTCTGAATGAACTGCTGCACGGGAATCCTGTGTCCCTTAGTCTTTCACACAGTTGTTACATGGTACCATTGACATAAATCCATGCTACTGTTGAGAGGGATGAGCCCCATCCTCCTGGTTCATTCCCATGAGTTTTCTTGTGCTGCCAGTAGGAATTGTGCTGCTGAGTGGTAGCTGAATCAAAGAACTGCTCTGCTGAAAACTAATCTGGGAAGTGGGGGAAGGGCATTGTCAGAAGGATTATGACAGAGACATAATCAGAAGGATTATGCAGAGGTGCTGAATTCAGGTGATCAGCCTGGCACACCCAGCTTTTCCAAGTACTCTGTTGATGCAATATCCTGGAGAGCAAGAGGAACAGGCCATCTCTTTGCAGACAGTAATTTGAGTGGCTGTGTTTGTGGTTTTTTTTCCCTGGACAAAAGATGATTATTGCTTGCTAAAGAGCTGGCTCTTGTGTACCTAAACAACCTCCTAGGTGATGCAGTAATAGAATTACAAACATTCCTTATGGAATGAATTAAGCTGATCTGGATTTCCTCTCCCATTTTTTATTGACATCTCATTTGTGAAGACATCAGGCAATAAACGTAGGTGAACTAATCTTACAATTTCAATGCCAAAGTCCCTCTAAAGTTAGGATGCAATTTTAGCCTGAGAAATCGAGTGGATGTTACAATAAGCTAGAAAACTAGAAATGGATTTTTATGGATGTTTGCTCCAGACACACCCCACCTCTTTCAGGCTTTTGACTTGTAAGATTGTCCCAAGTATCATCGCTGTAGAAATCCCCAACTATTCAGTTGCTTTCTGTCATTTCAATTCTTGGAGTTCTTCCTCTCTTCTTCTGAAATGAAAAATGTCTTTTTATTTATTTATTAATGTTCTAAAATGATCTTCTTCATTTTCACTGACTCCTAGGTCCGGCTTGTAACGACTCATGTAAGTCTGGAAAATAATTTGGTTACAATGCTTTCAGAAAAGTCTCTAGTGAAATGCATATGTCTGTGGGATCCACATTGTACTGCTGGATAGATAAAGATGCACAAAACACAGCTGCACAAAACACAGAAGTAGTCTATGTATGATACTTGAAAAAAAAGTTTGCTGATGGTGTCTAAATAATTTTTTGCCCCCTGAAAGTAGAGAGTTGCAAGTCCCAGGGACAGACTGCTGTGCAAGCCAGGTCAGTGCTGCAAGCCCTGCACATCAGCTGAACTGGCTGTAACAGCTCTTGGGGCCTGCTCTGCCCCATGATGGATCCTTGGCTCAGCATGTGGCTCCTTCTGTTTGTCTTTAACCTCTCTTTGTTTTCCTTCTTTTTGTTCTTAGCTGCTGTCTTAGCATTGGCCTCTAAAACACTCTTGACAATTTTCTGATTTCAGTATTTTCTCTTGTAGAATGTACTGTCACAGAAATGTATATTTTAATAGTCATGACACTCATCCAAGAATGAAAATAGTCATCTTATGATGCTCTAAGATCAGTTAACTGCACAGGAGGAGCTTTTTAAATAGAATATTTTTTATGTGGGATGTGACTTCACAAAGAAAATTGAACCACAATGGGAGTATTCCCCTTGATCCAAGTGTGATAAATGTCAGCAAGAGTTATGAACATGTTGAAATTGAAAAGTGAAACCTACTGTATGAAATTAAACTGTCCAAACAATCTTATGGGGGTGACAGTGATTTAACAGAGCTCAGTAGATCAATTTTACTGTCAGTAAATGAAGACGATGGCTTTGGCATTGTTACCCTGGAAATCCTGTAACTGCTCTTGTGTCCAGCTGCACATCTCTATCATTTCTGGGGACTAAACAGGTGAGCTGAGATTGTAATTTGAGAATGGAATGTCTGTCTTTAAAGTCCAGCTAGAGCGTCTTTTGATCTTAGTTCTTTCAGCTCTGAAAGTAAATGTCTTCAAGCTAAAAGGAGTTTCAGTGTTTTCACACAAACTTACTTATCTCTGGTTTCTGTGGAATTGAATGTTTTCAATACTACCGATAATTGATAATTAGTTCACTTAAAGATACACAAGTGTTTCAAAACATTTTTTTTTTTATGTACTTAGGGATCTGGAGGGATAATATTCTCTTTTTTACAGAGATGACTGGAGAACTTGTTCCTTTCTCAAGTTTTTTACCTTGAAATTGGGATCAGCAATGTTGTGAACCTCCCAAACAGGGAGACTTTGAAAAGGTCCTAGAGTTTAACTTCAGTGCTGAAATGATGGGTAAAATTTAAACTGTAACTTTATGGGAATAAAGTAGATGGGAAAGGATATAGCCTGACGTTTCCCTGAATTTTCAGTAGGCAGAGTTCACCAGCCCAGCTTTTTCCTGGATAAGTGTTTGAAAATGCAAAATGATCCTATGGATCAAATGTGAGGCTTCCTATTATGCACAGAGAGCTGTAAGTTTTGCAGTAAAAGGTTAATGTCCTGTTTTACATCCAGTTAATGGTAATTGAAATCAAATCTATAACCCCTGTAGTATTCTCTGAGTAAAACAAACCCCAGTAGGTTTCTGGATTCAATAGAGCATATTGAAATGGGCAGCTGGGTGTTCTGGATGCTAAACTGCTTGCCGAGTTGAAAAGCAAAACCAAAACCCTCTTTGTGATCTGAGTTAACGCTTGAGTTCTTTAAAGAGGCTGTTGCAGGGATCACGGCGATGGAGGAGGTTGCCAACTTCAGGGCTAAGCTCTGGAAGTGTGCTTTCTGTTTTCTCTTACAAAGCACTCTGCATCCTTCTGTCAGATGGGCTCTGAATTCATAAGTCTCTTGCTGCTCGTTGCGCTTTTAGTGTTTGGTAGTAACTTCATGTGATGTGTGTGCCTCGAGCACTGGCAGTATTAGAGCTGTATAAATGTCAGGCTTAAATTGTCTCTTAGTTTTTTTAGACATTTTGCTTTCTTCTAACAAAAGGAAACAACATTTATTGGCCTTGTTGACACATTTAGATACACTAGCCAATTAAATCTATGTAAATCAGTAATGTTAGTGTTTTAATGGGTTTGGTAATGCTATACCACCATCATATTAAAGGATATTTGTGAAATGTAGTAATCTGTAGGAACTATTGATGATATTAAATCTTAATCTCTCCACTGTGATTCCCTCAAATAAAAAGTAGGGCATTCAAAATCTCAGGGAAAAGTATGAAGTAGGAATGGTAAGAAGAAGAAACAGCTGTGTTTCTCTCCTGCAGTTTTTGGAAATCTAGCTTATGTCCTCTGGGGGATTCAGAATGTTATTGTGTCAAAACCCACTTTCTGGGGAATTTTCCTCAGTGAGATGTCTATTTGCAACATGTGATTAACGCTTCTGCACATCACTGGAACAAGCAGGCAGCTAATGGACTGTAATAGACTGGCCTGACTAGAGGCACTTACTCTCATGAGCTAAGGCAGAAGAACCTGGTCTCCAGTGCTGTGCCACTGCCTAAGATGAAAATACTGCCAAGAAAATATATCTGAACTAATTGCTTTTAAAATATAGAATTGAAAACATATCTTGTAGCAGGTCAAAAAAAGTAGTGATGTGGGTGTGTTTGCACTACTCTAAGCATCAAAGCTTAAAAGGGTGTTCCTGGCATTCAGAGTAGTTCTTTTGTTTTCCCGGCTGGAAAGAGGTGATAAGACTTTTAATGGAGATGTGTTTCTGGGCTGATACCAGTTCCATTTGGCTGTTTGCTTTCACTTGATGAATGGTCTGACACAGGGAGGACAGTACGATGTTTCTTTTGTCCTGTGAACTAGAAGCCAAATAGGAAAGCCATTCAAAGGTTTGTGGATTTAAGAGTGGCACAGAAAGATTAGATGTCAAAGCTCTAACGTCCTCTGTTTTACAGACTTCAAATGAAAAAAAAAGTATGCAGCACAGAAAAAGTAAAATTTTTTGTAGTCCATCCTTGGGAAGCTGGAAACTGGAGTCCACAGCCTTTAATCTCTATTGTGGCTAAAGGAGGTGGGTACAAGAGATGCTCAGAGTGGAGCTGGGACTAAAGACTTCTGTTCATAGAAAAAAAACATGTAGTAAGTGGGTTTCAGCAGCATTAAAATTCATGCATATGACACTTTCTGTGGTGCAGAATACAGCTGCCTGATTTCACTGAACTCTAAATAGGGGCATTTCTTTACAATTCTGAGCCTCTTCTGCTTTATGCTAATGGAACTCCCAGATTTCTGGGGAAGCTTCAAACAAGATACACCAAGTGAACTCAAGGCTTTACTGTCAGCTACATTTTGGAAATGCAGAATCAAATTGTCTTTAACTGGTCCTTACTTGTCATCTAAAAAGTGTGGAGTGAATTACATCAAATAGACTTAGTCTTTCAATACTGTAAAACCATAAAAGTAAAAACCAATAAGGCTTGTGACTGCTTCGTGCTTTAATTATTTAACTCAATAAGTAGAGTACAATGGACAGAACCATGATACTGGAAAAGTAAAATTTCTCAGTAAATAGCAATATTTTAGATTAATTCAGGAGAGGGAAAAAGCAGCCTGTGCTATTTTCTAATAGGAACTTAAAGTTCTTTCTTGTCAGCGGCTGCAAATAAAAGTTAACTACAACAGGCTACTGATTTATTCAATCAAAACCCTTGCTGCAATGTGCATAGAGCTATTGAAGAAAGAAAGTATCAAGTTAGGAATGAGTGAAAACTTGCTGTAAACTCTTCCTTTCTCTCCTACTTTCTGAGCATCAAATTGTGGCCACAGAAGCTATTAATATAAAGTTTTTTTGTGAGCTCTGTTTTAATAACATGACCCAGAACACCCACAATTTCTACGATGAAGAAAAACACTGGAAATTCACTTATCAAATCTTTCAGCTGCTCTGGTCCCACAAGAGCTTGGAGCAGTCTGTTCTGTCCTGGCCAATATTGCAGAGATGCTGATGGAGAATTGGTGGTGGTGATGGTTGTGGGTATAGGAAGGGTACCAGAGGACTCTCCTCCATCAAAATATGATTGATGTCATGTACAGGATGTCAGTTTCTCAGTAGTTAATCTTGGATTAAATAAATAGATGGATTACTATCAAGTAGATGTAACTTGAGTCAAAGCTATTGCTAGTGCAGTTTGGTTGAGACATTCAAAACTGAAAATTGGTGTTTTATTTTGTTTTATCATGCAATTGAAATACTTGGAGTGGATTGGGAAGTTTGTGCCCATGTGATGCCAGTGAGCACATCATTCCTACGAAATGCAGAAATGTTATCCTTATTGAAGGATGGGAAATAAGGCATAAAAGTGCAAGAATTTTGCCCAGGACATTCAAAAAGTGAGAAAGAGAAAACAGCCATTTAATACAGGGTTCTCAAGCCAAAAGCACTAGTCCATTTGTTGTTTTTTAAAGTGATTCTCTGCGTTTAATATACTCTCAGTATCTATTAAATTAGTTTTGTAATAAAATTAGTTAAGTAGAAGAGCTGAAGAAACAGGAAAAGAGCATTAGGTGATGACATTTTCCAGTGGTTTAGCTCTTTACTGTAACATATCAATAATCTAGTTGATGCTTATTGTAAATGATGGAAGTATTACAATGATTAATGGAATTGAGCATGATAGAACAACTACCAAGAAAAAATGAATTGCCTGGTAATCTGTACTTGTTTGAATAGAAGCTATTTTGATATCTCCAAGGGACAAACCATTAATTTGAGGTATAAGGAATGGAGACCATGGGGAGAGATTGGGGCCAGGGCCCAGAAAAGCAACAGCACCATGTTCTGTCAGGGCTGTGTCCCAGAGGAGGATCTAGAAGTTCTGTGGTAGTATCATATTGCATTTTACTCTCGTTAGTAAAGGGTAAAAGGCAAACCATCTTCCCTTACCTAAACAAGAACATTCTCCCAAGTACGTGAAGCAGAGATGTCAGCAGAACATCCAGCGCAATCTTTGGGAACATCACCCCCAGTGGGCCAGCATGGAGCAACGGGATGGTGCTTTGGGGGAATACCGCATCCCCCAAAAGGGAAACTTGGCTGTAAATTGCAGCTGGACCACCTTTGAACTCCCCTCCCCACCTTGATCTGGGCCCCTGGCTTTGAGGCACCGTGGTGGGACTGCTGTGTGCTGTGGCTTTAAGGCAGTGCCAGGCAGCAGGTGCTCTCCGCGCTGGAGCACCAGGCAATGATCCTCTGCTCCGCAGGGCTCGCAGCACTCGCTGCTCTCTGCTTAATAACATTTGGCTGCTTACGAGACGTCTGCCCGGCGAGCTCCGAGCTGCCTTCCAGCGCGGCACACTTCCACCTGGCGCTGGCAGGAGCTGCCACCATGGCAGCGGTGACGGGCTCCCCTGCAGCCAAACCTGCCAAGTCCTGCAAAAAGTATCGCACCGTGAAGCGCCACGCCGGCATCTACACCTACCAGGAGCCACCCCACAGGTAAGACACTCTCCTCTCTCCTGAAGTGAGTCTGCTTTATCTAGAACAGGAGTGGGATCTTGTCTTTTTACTTTCAGTTAGACATAGAGAGTGGTAACACATGGAAATAAGCATGAGAAAAATTCCTCTTATCTCTGTTGCTGGATGTATTTAAAGCCTCTTTGGTGTTTTATTTTCTCAAATGTCACGCCTCATGCTGAAACATAAACACTGTAAATAAGGTGATGTATTTCCAATGAGTTCAGGATATAGCAGGGTAAGAAATCTCCTTATTCTCTTCCTGCATAATTACAAATTTCCTTTGAACGTCCTCTGTAACTGAAGGGACAAAACTGCAGACTAATGGGTCAGTGATCTGATGAACTACATACTTGAAATGTTCTTACATGGCACCGTTTAGGTTATGTTTTATTTCTAAGTGATTAAAAAGTGTTGCATTTTCAGCAAAATTGCAGGGAACTTTCTCAACAAGTACATTTGGGAAACTTCCTAACTAGTGGCTATTGAAGTACTTTGGATCCCTTCATGTCATTCAGGGAGAAACAGTTAGCACAGGTTTTTTAGACCTAAACCTCTGCCAGAATGAATATTGCTGCTGCTTCATAGACCAATAGGGAATTGCAAGAGCTGTAGCTTAGCAAATGTGGTGACAGCATCAGAAAAGATGATTTAATAATCATCCACATGAATCTGCAGCAAAACACATGAATCTTTAAACAGGGATAAGTAAATCTTGGTATGTGGGATCTCACACTCTCATCTCCCTCAGCAGAGAACAGGATCAAAGGGTGACCATGACCGAATCATCTCCTTCCCCATTCTAACAAGAAAATATTTTATCATTATTACAATCAAGAGAAAAGTCATGATGAATAAGTGAGTGTTATGTGCTCTTGCTGGAAATGTTTAGACAGCACTTTGTTCCAGAGAAATACATAGAGTCTTGCTAGCAGGATGTACAAGCTGTATGGCTGGAAATGCTTAGAAAGACTGGGATTCATAGTGGGGAATAATTTTAATGAGAAGCAAGTGGTGGAGAGGGAAGGAGGCACATCCTGGGGATGGGGAAATCATGCAAATTATTAATCAATTTTAAAACCATAAGGTCATGTGAGTTCCCCAGCTCACTGCTCTTATATTGCTCTAATAGATTGGATCCTGTGCAAATCAACAGTTTGCTCTGACTCTGAGTGGGAATAATTTGTCCTGTTTTTCCTCCTGTGGGGTGTATGCTGGGCTGCCAGCAACTCAGATGATGATATCGGTGAAGAAAAGGCTGAGAGCCACGACCCAGAGCAGATCTTTCAGAACATCCAGTACCAGAAAGAAATTATGTCCAATATCCGCTGCCGGCCGTGGCCGATGAGGCAGAAGCTGAGGGCACTCAGGTAAAGGTGTCTGCACAAAAGGTTTCAGGCTCACTGACTTTGACAGTGCTTCCAGCCTCAGCAGTTTTTCAGTGTAAGCTGGAAGGGTTTGTGCACAGAAATGATTAAGAGCCGCTAGGAAAGCGTGCCATGAGGATGCTTTGTGAAGAACTGAGAGCTGGCTGAAGGCAAAGCCTTGGGGTGGACAGTCTGTAGGTGAAGTTGTTTCCTGTGCATGCCTGTGGCTCCCTTTAGAGAGTCACAGCACAAAAGAGAGAGAAAGAAATCATGCTTTGACTATTAACTACTAAAACAGCATGCTAGCTATTCAGTGGTCTGAAGAAAGGCTGCTGATAACGCTCTGTAATACATTTTCAAGCTAAATCGTTTCACTGTGTCCCAAAAAGGAGAACCACCCTGCCATTTTTAAGGTAATAGTCTGATATGAGCAGAGAAGATGGTCATTAGGTAACATATTGTAAATGGCAGTAAATACTGGACATTTATAGGTTTTAAAGGTATGCTCAGTGTAGTAATAACATGTTCCACAGTTCAAGATTGCAATTATCTTATTAATAACTCCAAATTTATAATGAAAGAGCATGTGACTAACTCTTTGGGCCACCTGTTTAAACTACATCAGGTCTTTCACCACATGATCTGTTTGAGGTTTGGGGTTTTTTCCTTTTCATCTGGTAACTTTCTCCTAAAACCCTTTATGGTGCTTGGACTGCCACGTAGTCTTGAGAAATCCCTACCAGCAGTAGAGCCCTTGCATAATCTGGGAATCAAAGAGAGGTTTTTCTCTCTTAGGCAGAGTCTGTGATTTGCTGCCTTCCTGCACCAGGTGATGAGATCTTGGTGGTCCCCATCCATTTTCTGCTGAGGTCAAAGACTATGAACATGCACCTCTTTACATCTCACAAGAGAGCTACACCATATCTGCAGAAGAGGTGTTAGCATCCCCATGAGACTACAAGACTGTAATTGGGATCTTATTTTACTCATTTGGATTGTGCAATTTTAAAAGAAAGACTTTTCAACAAAAGGATAGAGAAACAGAAGAACAGAAAACTCTCCCTGAAGTCAAACTTTTGAATGCTGGATTCTCTCAGGCAAAATTCAAAGTGGTTTTAAAGTATTAGTAAAAACCTCAATAGTCAAAGAAAAAAAGCATTGCCTGGATAAGGGGTTGATGGTGAGACAATTCACAACTGTATTTCAGAGCATTTGACTACTTTGCTAGTTGCTGCTTGTGCAAAACAAAGGGTCTTGAGTAATGGGATCAGTGTAGAATGTACCTCTGCTTTTTGTGCAGGCAGGCGAAGGAGATCGTGCTGAAGTACGAAGGAAGGCTCACTAGAACAAGAGGTTACCAAGCTGCTGGTGCAGAGGTACAGCTGCTTTTTCTTAAACCTCATCTCTTGTTTATACCCACAGTCATTTGCAGGTCTCATTCACAGGAACCTGTGTTTGCTATGTGGACTGATTTCACGTGTTGAGGGATGGATGTCCTTCTATTAACGCAGTATAAGCTTTCTCCTCAGACTGTCTGCAAATATTGATGCCTGCTGGAGGGTGTGATGAGAACAGGATATCAACAACCCAATGCAGTATTCTCTGAAGAGCTATTTCAACAGACTCTGGGGCCACAGCTCAATAGTTTAGCATGAAAAATGTGTCTAGCTTTTAGCTTGGAATAACTTATGGTAAATACTTCATTGCAGAAGGTTTTTACTTGCATAATACTCAAAAGAATTTGAATCAAATCTTAGCAAATCTATTTACACCACTGAAAATAGACTGTGGCCAGAGTTTCTGGAAATTTATAGCAAGAATTAGCATGAAATTGTACCTAATATGCAACTAACAGAGGAGAGCTCTTAGTAATCTAAGCAGTCAAGACTATTTTTGTCTTCATAATACGTAGGCTTTTAATAACTATTTTAATTAAAAAAGGCAGAGTTGTACCAATAAATAGAACACTGTGCATTTTATTCATGTGAACAAGTGAAAGGCTGCATATGTATCTGTTGTACTGCCATATTGCAAAAGAGCAGGTTAGAAGTACTCCTTTCTAAGGTAGAAAGAGTAAGTTTTCCTTGCTCTGCCTTTGTCTGTGTTGCAAATGCAGTGGAAGTAACAAATGCTGTTAAAATAAACACAGGTTTTTTTCCCTTTGGTGTGAGTGGAACTAGGATGTTAGCTAGAAAGAGAAGTGCTAAGGGTCTGCAATACATGTCAGTAAATTAGACTGGGCTCCAGAATTGTTGACATTGCTGTTCCTATATAAAACCAGAAGATTTCATCTCAGAGTTCACAGGTAGTACAAGTTTGTGTCTAATCTAATTGCCTCTATTGTATTTGCTTGAAGACATTCAGCACAGGGATATAATTCAGCAGTTAATTAGTACTGCTCATTAAGTGTAGGGCATCTGTATTCTTTTTTCCTAGCACAAATTAGGGAATATAGCCTTTACATCAGGGCTAAATTCAGTAAATGCAACAGAATGAGCTGCCTACTTTTTTTTTTTATTGGGAGAGCTTTGTTTCCACATATTTTCTTGAATAATATACCATGGTGACCAAGGAGACAAAAATTGCAGCACAGCCAAACAAGTACTACATCATCAAAATGAGGAACTCGGTGGTTGAACATGTGCTAAGAACAAAATGTAGCTGTTAAGTGTATATATATTTAAATAAGTTTTTTTAATTGACAAAATATATATTGTTCAGAATTGGACAATCCACTTGTGCTATTACTTATGAAAATTGAAGTTAGAATAGTTTTACTGTCTTGGCACTGAAAACAATTTTCTTTTTCAGTTCAACTCTCAGTTCAACTCTTTTACACTTGCTTGTAGTTTCTTTAAATTTTCATTTAATGCCAGATGTCCATACTCTGGATTCTAAGAGCACAAGTTATCTGTTCGGGAATGGAGTAGAGAGGAAAAGAGATGATAGCTATCCAACTATAATTTTAGCAAATACTACTTCCACATGGACACCTTTGTGTTCTTTATAAATCCATAGAACAGTTGGCACAAACTTCTTGAGTCCTTTCTCAGCCCTGCGAACCCTGTTTTCAACTGAAAGTAGCAATTCTAGTAATTCCCATGCAATTCCCAGCATCTAAAATTTCTTTGTTTAATTAGAAAACTTCCTAGTCATGCAATAAAATACCACTATCACCATAAAATTAATTAACTTTGGGCAAAGAGATTGAATATATTTTCAGTAATTAAAATGTTATTTACTCCTCTTTGGATTTAGGAGATTAAGTTACATGATATAATATTGACACCGATGTTGCCTAAAATATAGGGGTTTTTTTAATATTTAGCTATACTAAAAATACTTTATAATGCCTGAAATGCAATGGTTTCTTTCTACTGATAGTGTCAAGTTATGACTGTAACTCAACAACTCAAAAACTACACTCAGTATTGCACTGGTGGATTTTGTTTGTTCTCCCACGTGCTTATGCAGACCACAGTGTGTGCAGGAAGATGCTCTGACCATGCAAAAAATGGAGCTTAAATAAAGACTCTACAAAATATAACCACAGGTTATATTTCTGCAGGTGTTGGTTGTAATACATAGAGCTGAGAACACAGCAGTTAAATTTGCTGTTGTTCTTACAAAAGCTTATTTTTCCTCTGAGAAAATTTCCTCTAAGGCATTATGCTCCTCTTAAATTTGAAGTTAGTGGTCTGTTCAGTTTTTTGTCCTAGAAATCAAATTTCTTATGTGTAAAGTAGTAGGATCATGTCATAAAATTCCCCGAGGGTGGGTGTCCCAGCAATATCCAAGTGGGATGACTTCTGCTGTGCAGAGCCACTGCCTGGCCCTGCTGTGTGGCCACCCCCTCCCCAGCCCCTGACTAGAGAGAAGGCAACAGGGAATGGCATCCACTGGCTTCCTTCTGCTGGTTCCTCAAGGTCTTTACATGCAAAAGATGTAGATTAATGACTCCTGACTGTGCCCTCAGAGGCGAATAAAGGGCACTTTGACCCATTTTTGTTGGCATTTGGCTGATAAGCAGAGTCAAGGCACCCTGTTTCTACAACCTATCATGGTTTGCTTTACCCCCCCTTACCCACAGACATGCTTAAAGGCCTTAGTCATGAATGTTTGTAAAAATTCTTGTGATACTAGATAAGACATGAGCAAAATACTCTGCTTTTTTTCTTTTTTTTTTTTACATGGAGAAGTGTCATATTTCTCATTTCTCTGCTTTTTTTCCTCAGCTTTGGAGGAAGTTTATTCGACTTGCATATAATTTTGTGGTAATCTTTATTCCTTGGGAAATGAGAATAAAGAAAATTGAGAGTAAGTATAAAAATTTAATGGTATTGAATAGTAAAACACTTGCTAAAATGCTGAGTCTTATGGTTTATTTTTTTTAATGTACTGAATTAAATAATATTTTGGAGGGAGCTAAATGCAAATTTTCAGCAGTTAATGTTTTATTTAAAACTTTGCTTTTTCTTCTTTTCTGGTTGCCTTAGAAACTGCACATTCCTTATTCATGGTCTTGGGGGTGGGGGTAACCTTTGAAAAAGTTGTATTTGTCCCGTTGTGGTTCTGAAAGCACAGCAAGATTAGGTTTTAGTTTAGTCAATGAGCCAGCATCCTTGGGACAACGTCCCCAGATCAGCCCAGGGTTAAGTGTGGTTGTAACCTGTGTCACCAGTCCTTAAGTCTTTCCATGGACTTGAAAGCAGGCCTTAATATTCCATTTGGAGTTGGGTCATACCTCTGTGTCCCTGTGGTAAAGGAAAAGAGATGCACAATTATCTCCCAGCTTGGCAGCTTCTTGCCCAAATGCTGCTTATAATTATGATTCTTCCCCAACTGAATTTGCTTTCATTTACCTCAATGGCATGTTAACATTTTCTCTACTTTGCTGTATGTGACCTATGTGGATAAAAGAGGTTTTTCTTTTGGTCTATTATTCAAATAATACTTCTTGTATAAAATGATATGAGTTTTTATAGACTGTATAGCTCAGGTAAATATTTTCTGTGGTTTAAGGTCATTTTGGGTCTGGAGTTGCCTCTTACTTCATTTTCTTGAGGTGGCTGTTTGGAATCAATATTGTACTTACCATAATGACAGGAGCATTTGTAGTCTTACCAGAGGTAAGAACATATTGCTAATATTTACTGAGAAATGCTTACTGCTGCACTTTTCTTGCTGAATGTAACAAACACCACACTTAAACTCATGCATCAATTTGTAATGTACAATTTTAAATGAATTATTTAAAATAAATTTCCCTATTAAGAGGTTTTGCTCTGCCAAAGGATAACAGATTTTTGCCATTAGCTTTACAGACGATATTTTGTCAACATGGAACTAATGCTTTTAGAGAATATGTTTGTATCTGATTAAAATAGAGAACCAATTCCTAAAAGCTGTAGTTGGTGTTGAGTATATTCAAGTCCTGTTAGAGTCATTTACAGGCTGAAAAAAATAACATCCCTCTCCAGACTCTGGATTATTGCCCATTACAAAGCATTTCCTAGAAGTTCTGAACAGCCATAACTTGGTTTAGTTCTTGCATGCAAGTAAGGTGATTTGTTAACCTTGTTAAATTATTCAAAAACATTATTTTGCCTCACCTACCTCACCTACAGTGTGCTTTAATAAGGTTATCAGAAAACCGCAGAATATCTGTTTTTTCTTCTCTTTGCCACAAGTAAAAACAAAAAGTAAATATCTGCAAACCAAACAAAAAATAAACTGGGGGAAAAAAAAGATATTCACTTTCCATTTTTATTTTATTTAAGGAAAAGTAAATTTAATCTGAAATATCATTTTGAGACCAAACACTGCCACACTGAATTTAAAAATGCTTACATTAAAACAAGCATAACTTTTAAAGCTGTTTTGTTAATGGCTTCAGTTGATCTCTGTTTTCATTTCTCAGCCATTATGAAGTTGTCTAAATTTCCTTTTAGGTAGATCACAGATCGCAAAAAAACCCCAAACCCCACGGTTTAGTGAAAAATGAACACAAGATCTCTTATGGAGTTTCCAGTTTAGAACTAGGAATGCCACAGTACTCACTTCCCTGCCAGTCCCATCCTGTGGGCAGCTCTTGACAGGTTCCACCGTGCAGCCCTGGCTCAGATCTGAGACCTTCTCTCTCTTCCCCAGCTACTGGCCGGAGCACCGTTTGGCAGCACGGTCAGCAAGACCATTCCCGAGGAGCACATTGCATCTGCTCAAGACCTGGACACCATCTGGTCACTAGGGGCAAGACTCACACCGCTCTTTATTGTTTCACTGTTGCTGTTCTGTTGTAATCGTTACTTGCTGCTCTTACTGATGCTCTCTGGTCCTTGCAGGGCTATCTCCAGTACTCTGTTTTGTTTTATGGCTACTATGGTCGTGACAGGAAGATTGGGAAAGCTGGATACCGGCTGCCTCTTGCCTATTTCCTTGTTGGAATGGCAGTGTTCGCTTACAGCTTCATCATTCTTTTAAAAAAGTAAGACCTCCCATTTATTGCTGTTCACAAGCTTGTGTGTTCAGGTAATCAGTAATGTATTTATCCCACTTCCTCTGTGTTAATTCTGTGCAGTTCTATTAAGAAGTTGAATTCTGATAATACCAGAAGGGAGACAGACTGAGTTTAATTCTAGAGTGCTTTTTATCTTCCTATCATTCTCTTCACTCTCTGTTCCATTTGCCAATGTATGAAAGGAGGGCAGCACAGATGATGATCTATGTTCTTTGTATTTGTGTATAAGGCCCAACACTCACGGAAGTTCCTTCTGTTCTTTTCAGTTATAAACATTGCTATCACAGAAATTTATATTGGAAGTGTAATGCTTTCAGCATTATTATTCCTCTCTTTTGAAATACAAAAGTATCCTGTGTGTAGTACATTTGCACTGCTTCAGTGGGTACACAGCATCCCTTCAGAATGTAATCTTAATGTCTCTGCTGTTGAAGGGCCAGGAGTAGGAGTTACTTAGCAGAGAGAGCAAGACTGCCAGTGCTGACCATAAATCCAGGGATGTGCAATGCTTGGAGAAGGGGCAAGGTCACTCTATCCTCTCCTGATTTGCTTTCCTTTGCTTTCTGGATACCTATTTATCTGGCACAGTGCAGTCCAGGGACATTTTTAGCACTGCCTGTAATAGCTCTCAGTTTTGAAGTCAAACCTTCCCTTTTCATTTATTTTCATTCTACCTGCTGGTTTCTGCCAAGGGTCACTGGTATGTTTGACACTGATCTACACATCTGCAGTTTCTGGATATGATTAGCTCTTCTGACTTAGCTCAGTGATGCTTTGCTTAGCTGTGTACAGTTCCCCTTAATGCTGTTCTTTCAAATGCCCTTTGTTTCATAAGATTTTAATCTTCATTTAATTTCTTTTGCTTTGCAATATTCTGCCACCTCGCTCGCCTACCTGAGATGAGTAGGAGGGGTTTTCTTTCTTTTACCCAAGGTCTGTAAAATGGAACTGTGTTTCTATTTGACAAAACAGATATTTTGAAGGTGAAAATTATACAGAAAACAAACTCATCTTGTGCATAATCACCAGTTATGCCAAAGTAGCTTGTAATTACAGTAACAGTGAACTTAGTGATAGTGTCTTCCAGCTGGATCCTACCTGGAGATTGTAAAACTGGAATATGTGTAAATCCACAGTTCTAGTGAGATTTATTTGTTTGTTTGCTATAAAGATTGTAAATACCAAAAAGCCCTTCCACAGTGAGTCACTTCTGCATTAGATATAAAGTCCATCTGCTGAGCCTCACCCTGTCTCATGTTCTTCAGAAAGCTGCCAATAATGACACTAATTTCTGCAAGCCTTTGGTAGCTCTAAATGTATAGACATCTGAAAACTCTGAACCAAACCAGTGATTTCCTTCATGTTCTTCTTCACACACCAACAGCAGTTAAACAGTTGTTATTTTTTTACAGAATGGCAAAGAACTCAAGAATGAGTTTAGCAAGTGCCTCTGATGAAAATTACACTTTCTGCTGGAGGCTGTTCTGTGCTTGGGACTATTTGATAGGAAACCCTGAGGCTGCAGAGAGCAAAGCTGCTGCCATAGTCAACAGCATTAGGGTGAGCAACCGACCTTCCAATTGTTTCAATTCAATTTGTTTGTTAAGCTTGTTAATCTTTAAGCCATCTAAGTCCTTTCACTCCCTTGCACTCCCTATTGCTTTTTGGTATTCGTTTACAGATCTGTTTGCCTAGGGGAGGGCTGTGTGGTATTGCAAGCACATTGTGCTTGCTGACGTTCTGTCCCAGCAAGGCCGTTGTGTCTTTCTTCATGAGAATTTTATTTCATGCCACTGTGGTGTTACAAGAAGTTAGATGACTAGAAACGAATTTGCTTGTGATGAGATTTCATTGGGTGTTAGAATCAAATTCATGTTAAAAATTGATTTGACAGGAAAATACACAACTTTATAAAATGTATAATTGTTTTTTATGAAAAGGAAGTATTTTATGCCTTAGGAGTTCCCTCATAACAGGTGGAGATGCAGAACCACACCTCACATTTTGCAAGATGCTTTTTAAAATGGTAGTAAGTTTTTATATCTCTCTTACGGTTTATAACTTCCTGCACACAATTTATCGTTCTTTCTTCTTTATTTTATCAGCTGTTATTCAGGCTCACTAGGGAAGTGGTCATGGCACCAAACCTGTCAGAGTTCAAGGAGCATCTGTATGATGCGCTTTGTCAAATGATTTATTTTTAGGTATTCCTCTAGCAACAGTGGAGTTAGACTCAGTGATCCTTATGGTCCCTTCCAACTTGAGATATTCTATAATTCTATAGTTTATCTCATCTCTCTATAATAAATGAAGGAACATCTTACAGCTCTCTCCATATTAGAGAATTGCTATGAATACAGATGCTTTCCATTTAGATTTTAAGAGCATATGTAGTTTGGTCAAAAGCAACTTATTTAACAAATTTGTTGCAATATCATTGTAATTGAACAAAATTACTTCAAATTATCCTTAAAAAGGATAAATTATTAAGGTATGAAATTTAGTTATTTCAATGAATGAGGATAACTTCAGACATTTTTGTATTATATTAGTGACACCCAGAATCTATAGGTGCATCCTGGAAAAAAACTGGTAGTGTAAACATCCAATTATACCCCCTTGAACATGCATGACTGAAAGTGCACAAGTATTTGCTTACTATGTATTTGTTTCTCCATCACTATTTAAGCTCACATATCACTGTTACAAAGGAATGAGGACGGAGAGATATTTATCTGCTTGCCCTTCTAGGATGTGATGTTTTTTATTAGTATACATAAATTTCTGTGAAAGATATGTGCATTAATTTTGCTGAACATTATTAAAATGGTAATGCTGTGTTTCTTTCAAGGAAGCTATATTGGAAGAGCAAGAAAAGAAGAAAAGCAAAAACTTGTATGTATATAAGTTAAGAAATACTTCTCAAAGCACTGTTTCAATGCAGATATCAGTGCTAATCTGCTTGTCTCATCCTTTTAAACCATGTTAGAAATTACCCCTGGTGTCATAAGACAACATCCTATATTGGTTATATCTTTCTCTTTTTCTAGGGCAGTGACTATAAGCTTAAGAATTATTGCAAACATCCTTGTGCTTCTCTCTCTTGCTGGAAGTATTTACATCATCTACTTTGTTGTGGATCGATCCCAAAGGTTAGAGCGCACCAAAAAGGAATTGACTCTTTGGGAAAAAAATGAGGTACACTGTCTTTATGCCACCTATGTGTTAGAAGCAGGATTACTGTCTCAGGGCTGTCTGTAGCAATAGTGTGCATGGAGTTGTACATCACAAGAGATGAGCCAGGAGAAATGAGAAATGAGTGGGCTCTTACCTGATCTGTCTTCATGCACCTGCTCCCTCTACCCTGCAGCCAGCTGTTAGTGGGGCTGAAGTGGGCAGGGGGAAGCTGCAGGTCCCCATTTCACAGAGACTGCAGCTCTAGCAGGTCCCTATTTTGTGAGGACAAAGCTTGAACTCTCCTGTCACTTACAAATCTACTTTTGTGCCCTGACTGAGCTGAGCAAACACTGGGCTGATGGACTGGAAAGGAATCACTTTGACAAGAGGAATTGATTTCAGCTGGGGGATACTTATGTTCTGTGAATATTTCTATTCAGGGTATTGAGTTAGAGTAGAAAGTGATAAAGTATTGAGAAAGCCACTCATTCATTTCAGAGGAAAATACTGAATTCATATTTCCCACATGCTAAGTTTTTATTTCAGTTAATACAGCAGAACTTTAAAGCTACAATATCTGGAGTAAAGTCTCCTGAGTGATATTCCAGATCTATAATTTTGGATCATAACTACTGTTACTACTAATGCCAATAATAACTTTTTAAAGCATCTCCTCCAAGAAAAACAATCACCAATGCATGTGCTTCAGCTGTATTTCAATCAACACTCAAGGTTCCACAGAAGATCCATGTCAAAAGCTACAAAAATGCTGTGTCTTTCTGTTCCCCAGGTTAGTGTAGTTGTGTCATTGATCACAATGATTGCACCCTCTGCTTTTGAACTCGTGGCAGCCCTGGAGATGTATCACCCAAGGACCACTCTTCGCTTCCAGCTCGCCAGGTATGGGCATTAGAAAGTGTAGAACTATGTGGGGAGAAAGGGAGGAAGAGGAGAAGTGTGTTCTGTCAGATGTTTTAGTCCAACCAAACCAGAGACTGTATGAGAAGTCAATGGGATAACAGTGTTGATAACCTGTATTTTATTTTATTTTCAGGGTTCTTGTTCTATACCTGGGAAACCTTTACAGTTTAATCATTGCACTCCTGGATAAAGTGGACAGTATGAGTGTCACTGTAAGTTTAACTTGGTGTTTTCTGATGTGTAAAGCTAGTAAACTTCATCAATAGAATTTCATTTGTTGTAATATATATGAAGTCAGATGGAAATTTATTTGAAATTGACTAAAACTTACTACAGTTTGATAGGATTGTAAAGTTAAGTTTAGTTAGTAGTGTTCATTTACAACTATCTATATTTTTTTTAATTAGTTTTTTAGGATAACTGTATCCATTTGATTGCTGATGTAACAAGATAAATAGATTTCTGTGCATTGCTAAACTATTAAAAAAAACCAAAACCAAAACCATCATCATTTTAGGCCAAATATTCCCAGCTACCTAAAATCAGTTTTCAATTCTTACAAGTTCCATCTGACTCTCTACAGCAACAGCTACTTAACAGTTACCTAACTGTTGCTGGAAAATATATGAAGAAATGCCTCTCAGTGTGTATGTTACAGAAGGTACAGGTATCTGCACCTATGTACAGTTAAAAAGTAGCTTTGGGGACATTTATTATTTCAGGACTCTGATGTTAACAACAACGCAAGTAATTCTACCACCTTCTTAGCAACCAAAACTCTTTCTAAGGACGACAATTTAACTACTCCTACTGTACAAATCAAGAGAAATGGCATTGTCACACTGGAAGAGCATCGAACTCAAGGCTTGATGGTCTCTGACTCACTGCTTAACAAAACAACTTCCTTTAACACCCAGAACCCACAGGATCAGTGCTGGGAGACGTATGTTGGTCAGGTACGTAACTGTTTCATTGTCATCAATTTATTCCTAATCCACATTTGACAAAAAATTAAAACCATTTTGTGCTGTGTTCAGTTTTAGAGCTCTGCTTTGTATAAATTTCAGAATTTAGGTAAGGAATGTGTAGAAAGAGTAAAGACTGTGCACAGTCATATGGCCACAGAGAGAAGCTTTGGGGTTTTTTCAATAACAATGTGTTTAGCGCTCTACAGATGTTTTTTTGCCAGGCTTTGGTCTTTGCCTTCATCTCCCCACAGGCAGATGCATGATATGAATTCTATTTTAATAGGATACATTCTACTAGCTCATAAAGAGAACCATGATTATAAAAATGTAAAAGCAGCAAGATGCATCCTGTGCATAGTCAGACTGCTGCCTCAATAGATGGAGATGCAGACCCAAAACAAGCATAAGATTGTGCTCTTGGTGATTTGTGAATATGTCTGAAGTGTCTGTTCATTCTGCCTCAGTAACTCACTAGAGAATCAAGTGCTTTTCATTTCTTTAGAGGGAGAGAAGACAACAACAAAAGGTTTCAAACTATCAGTTTGCAGGAATGGGGCCAGTCAGGTGGCAGTGCCATGTAGGCATGTTCCCATAATTGGGGTGTAGAAAATCTGCAGATTTAATATTACAACAATTTTCACCTCCCTCTGTGTGAAGGGTGTATTATTTGTGGCCTTTGAATGACTGTGAGAGGCACTAACACATACAAAGAGAAATTTGAACCACACAAAATGCAAAAGGTCTGGTCTCTTTCAGTGTCACACTCATGTCTAGGCCACTCAATTAAGAATGATGCTGGTGTGTTTCTGACTTGCTGAGCTCCTTTTACCAGAGTGAGCAATATTAAAGGTCTTGTTTGATCATCGGGAGCAAAAGACCCCTCCTAGGTTTATCAGCCTGACTTCTATTCTTGTGTGCCCCTCTTCCTTTTGCACAGTCTCATAGAAAATAGGGGGTTTTGAATGTTGGGGTTTGGAACTGAGTCTTTTCTATTTAATGTTACATTTTAAAATCTCCATTAAATATAGCATAGCCCCATTCCTTTGTAAGCACTAAACAGCTCTCTTTTATAGCTTGATGATCCTATGCCATTGGGTTTTGGGTTTGTATGAATAATGAGATTTTTCTCATTGTGAAGCACTTAGCAAGTATGTATTACAACAGTCAGTTTGATAAAGGTGCAATAGAAAAACCAACCTCTTTCAGTCTTGC
The DNA here is from genome assembly GCA_013390005.1 of Calyptomena viridis. Lineage (NCBI taxonomy): Eukaryota > Metazoa > Chordata > Aves > Passeriformes > Eurylaimidae > Calyptomena > Calyptomena viridis. The sequence continues at coordinate 64,798 of WEIV01021025.1, forward strand.
TAGATAAATTTTCAGAACAGTTATTAAAAAGAAAGTTTGATACCATCAGGACCAGAGTTTTATTGCTGCAAGCAATAGAAAGCACCCTCAAAACTTGATCATATTTATTCTCTTTGCCAGAATAAAGACAAGTAAGGGAAAAGTCAAACAGGAAAAGCTTAAAAGGAAGTAATTCATATATTCCATTCATACTTTATCAAGATACTAAGCTTCAGCCAAAAATACCAGTTTCAATGCAAAAGAGAGCCATATGAAGTCTATTTGCTTTCAGAATGACTGTGTGAACAATGTGTATTTCAGGAGATGCTAAAGCTTTCAATTATCGACATGATTTTCACAGTTGCAAGTATCCTGCTAATTGATTTTTTCCGTGGACTGTGTGTCCGATATTTAAGTGACTGCTGGTGCTGGGATCTAGAAAGCAAGTTTGTAAGTACAGTCCTTGTTTTATCAAACTAAGATGCTGAAGATGAGTAGGCTCCTTCCCTCAGTACTGAATGTCTTCAAAGTCTTTCTGTAGATGAATAATCTCTTGGTAGCACACATCTATAAAGGCACAGCTCACACTGAGTTTAAATTGGAGAGCACAGAGGAAATGCTGACTGAATGTTTTTCTCAAGCCTTACTCCCATGGATCTGGTGCAAAAACTTTTGTTTTTCATAAAATGAGTTCATGGAGCAGTCCCAGAGTCAAAGGTGAGACAGAGGGCATAGAGTTGCTCCCCACATCCTCTTTTCTGTTGCTGTAATTTCTGTCCATAACATAGAAAGTGTTCCAAGAAACAATAACAAACAGCATATGGCCCTTTAAGAAAATTATGGTGTGTAACACTTGGTTAGCAAGGAGCTGTTGGCATGAAAGGCTGAGGACTGTTCTTTGTCCTTAACTAAAGAAGTGAAGTAAACTAGAGAGGAATTAGTTCATTTTCTCCCTGGCTGAAAAGTAGGTTGTGCTGTGTTCCCACTGTCTGCCAAAAGTTGGTATTTGACCTGGGTTTTGCAGGCTGTGTGCTGTCTGCAAACTGATTCTGTCAAATGCTTCTGATAAATGATGTGAAAACAAAATTAAGACAAAAGTATTCATCCTACACTGTGTTTCTTGTAGCCAGAATACGGAGAATTCAAAATTGCAGAAAATGTATTGCATCTGGTCTATAACCAAGGAATGATTTGGTATGTGGTCCTTAAGGTATTTTTCTTATCCTTTGTTGTCTGATTGCTGAGTCAATCTGATGATTTTAACAAAACTGCTTCAAAAAGGATACTGTTAGTCTTCTATATTAAGAGATCTGTTAACAATGAGCTGTTGTTTACCTGCTGTGTTTGTTGTTTGGGTTTTTTTTTAGTATGTTCTATTGCTATTAAAATGGCTTCTGGCATCACTGAGCACTGACCATCCCAAACCATTCTATGATTATTTTTCTAGGATGGGAGCTTTCTTTTCACCTTGTTTACCAGCATTCAATGTACTCAAGTTGATTGGACTCATGTACCTGAGGAGCTGGGCTGTGCTAACATGCAATGTACCACATCAGCAAGTTTTCAGAGCATCTCGGTGAGTCAAAATGAGAATGAAAGCTAGAGAATAAATCAAATGCAGACAATGGAATATTGGAATATCAAATGCATATCAACAAAATTATAGGAGATTTTACCTCTGAAAGTTGACAAATTTCACAGTAATACTGATAGCAAAGGTCTGTGGAAAAAAACCCCAACATAATTACTGAGAAACTGGAGGGTTTGTAAAGCAGGATAGTTGAAGATATGCAAGAAACAAACAAATATGTCAGGGAATATTCCTAGAGGTCTATGAATTGCCTATCTTTATTTCCATACAAATCTGATGGAGCACAATAACCTATATGTGTTAACTGTGGCAAATCCTATTTCTTGATGTTTTTCTCTTGGAAAGCTATGAAGTATCTGTTTTTGTCTGTTGCACTGCACAAGAGATTTCCCCATTTTTCTTCTATCATGATGACTATCTTGGTTGTTTACTCAAAATGAAAATAATTTAAAGCACCTTTAATTCTTATGAATCCAGTATTTCTAACATGTTTTGAAGATGAATCTACTTCTGCCACTGTTCTTTCTCTTCCTCAACACAACTGGGTAGTAAGGTCAGTTTTTATCAAAGGGTGCAGTAAACAGTTCTCTGGCTGCCACAGCAGTATCTGGAAAGCAGTGCAAATAGAATTTTGATCATTAAGAGTCTGTTTAAACTGGCTCTGTTCAGACTTTCTAATTATAGCAGAATGATTCTGATCTTTCAGAAATGTAGATCTTTAACTTGATAGGTAGATACAGACTTGCACCTTTTCTGTTGCCTCTGTTTTTCTCTCTGATTAGTAAAATCTGAATCATGTTGCACCTTCTTGCAGATCCAATAATTTCTACTTGGCCATGTTGCTGTTTATGTTGTTCCTATGCATGTTACCAACAATTTTTGCTATTGCTCGATATAAGCCATCCTTAAGTTGTGGTCCCTTCAGGTAAGTTATAATGGACTAATGAAAATTGCAAAGAGTTTATTTCCCCCTCTTACAGTAAACTCATCAGCTTCCATAATACACAAGTCACAGATTAAAAAACCCATTAAAAATTTTTTAAAAAGTAGACAGGACAATGCTTTTCTGCTGCAAATAATTTACAGCTTAAGATTTAATAGGGGGAATATGTCAACATTCTGAGTCAATTTGCTTCATATACATAGTTCAGTTATGTTTGCTTGGAGATATATTGCATTTCATTACGTAATATTGCACACATCAATTATGTTTCAATTCAAGCACTTTCCAAGCTTGTGCTTGTCCAATCCTTTTGTGCTTTGGAATAACTCTGTCTAAAAGCATATAACAAGTTGTGGGGTTTTTGTTTGTTTGTTTGTGGGGTTTTTTTTGTGTGGGAGGGTTTTTGTTTTGTTTTTGTTTGGTGTTTTTGATCCATTTTTTCCCCTTTTCCAAAATGCTGTTCCAAGGTAGTTTGGGATAAAACTTGTGTATTCAGTGTAACACTGCTTAACAAATATATCTAGGATTCCTTACAACTTAATTTTACCTTTTCCTGCCCCCCCGTCTCATACAGTGGTCAAGAAAAAATATATGATATTGTTTCTGAAACGATTCAAAATGATTTTCCTACATGGTTCAACACAGTGATTACTTACATCAGCAGTCCTGTGGTTGTCCTCCCTGCACTACTACTTTTATTGTAAGTACTTTGGCTTTCACGGGTAGGTTAAATTGATTGTATTAATATTTGTCTTATCTCTGGACAGTCAAATGTTGACACTGAGGAAAAAAACACTTCATTTTTGCATTTTTATTAAGCATATGTGAAAAAAAAAATCCAACACTTCACTGAATATATGGCATATGGATCAGACAGAAATGAAAGTATGCTAAAAATCTGTTATTCCATTATCAAAAGGAATTTCTTGTTCTGGAATACTATGTTAGAGCAAATTCACTATATTGTGTCAGGGCCTACAGTGCTGCTGCTTCCAAGAAGTTTAAGAATGTTCTTCCCTCTTAAGAGTTCCTCAGAAATAATTTTCCATTTCCTCATGGTCTTTAGTTCAGTTTATGACAGTGAACAGGACTCAGTCTGTCATTTAAAGAAGCTACTCAGTCATCCTGATTTTTGACAAGATAAACCAATTATGACTGTCTGCTCTTAAGTGTTAATTTAATATAACCTGCTGCAGACTCTCCAGTGGAAGTCCTTTTTTACTTAGGTTCTAAATAATTGTTCACAGCTGGGAATTAATATTGACTTTGAGATGTTTGAAATTCACTTTGCTTCTATGAAGCATCTATTGCCTTGCATGTACCTTTCTACCATTTTCCTCTCTGTAAACTAAAAATAAAGGCAGAGTTTGTTCTACGAATGAGCTTTTCAAACAAATCAGAAAGATCAAGGCAACACTTCCTATTTGTAACTTTTTTCTCTAAGATCCCAGTCATGTAAATATGAACATATTTACAAATCTATGTAGATCCACTGACTGTTTCAAACTGAAGGCAAAGCACATATGTAAATGTTTGTAGTATGAAGTCTAGCTAGAAGACTTTACTTTGTCTGAAAGCCAGTGTAATCCATTATATCAGCCCATAATCTGCCAGGATCTGATCTTGCCTGTGCCAGGGTAAATAAGGTGCTATTTCAGTCAGACAACAAAATTACACTGGTTGAAGTAATTCAGCTGTAATTCTGATGGTTTTGTTCTGTAACCTTGGAGTTGAAAAAAAGACAATATTTATCGCAATTGTGTGTCCAGAAAAAAAAAAAATCTAGAAGTGCAGCCAGGGTTACATGCACGATGAAAAGACCTGCAAAAAACACAGGTGAAATTAGAAGTGCTGTTAAATCTGTTTCCAGTGTCATTTATTTCTTTTATGTGCTTGCTTGAAAGAAGGCTGTGATTGTTTATCACGGTATAAGGAAATGCTGTAGAGCAGCAACTGGACCTGTACATCGTTTTGATGACCTATAAACCCTCAAAGGGAAACTGTCAAGAATATTTGAAGTGACTCATGTCACCTCTTTCACTTCCAGCATGCTAATCTACTACCTACAAAGTATTGCAAGATCATTAAAATTCACCAACAATCAACTGAGAATGAAGATCCAAACAGTAAGTACAGTGCAAAGCACTTTCACATGTAATTTGGTGGGTCTTCAGTAAAGTATGAGCCTCATTAAATCTCTAAAGTCACTTCCAGTGTTTCATAATGTAAAACTAATCCTGTATGTTTCATCTTTACAGAGCAGTGAATTTAGTCTGCAATCTATAATAATTTACTGCTTCTCATTCTTCTGAATGTATTTTAGGAAAGAACTGAAGATAAGAAAAAGGTGGTTCAGATGGCAGTAGGTAAGTAGGTGAGCTTTAAAAATGACACTATTACTAAAGCATTTGGATACAAAACCATTTTGATTTCTTATACATGTAGAGAAGTACAACTACATTTTAAAAATTGTATTCCCTGCAGAATCCTCCTTTTAGATAGTTTCTAAGCTCAGCTTGACTTAACCTTGGCAGCACCGAGAGACAAGGTGTGTGTTGTTTAAGCATAAATTCTCCTGGAATCTCTAGGCTGGGTATTTTCCTTCTTTTCTCACCAACAGGGCAGAACCTGGGAGGCATCTTTGATAATTCAAATCATGTCAGACCTTGCATACAATTCAGAGGCTGATAGGAAGAAGAGATAAGAAATGGCCCCTATTCTTTGACCTGAGATGGCTGAATATTTCATCAGCAATGAGATTTCAGACCTAATTGTTAACTGTACCTGAGGGAATTTGAATCTGCATGCTCTATTTCTGATTTTAGCAATGAGACACCATAGCAAGGATGCCATCCTTCTAATATAAGAAGACATGAGAAAAGACTATAATAATAATTATAATAAAATATAATAATAACAAATATTCTAATATAAGAAGAAGAGATGATTCAGTAGCCTTATAACTTGATGTTAATACTACTGTGACCTCATTTATGTGAGGAGACGTAAATACTGAAATAGTGAAATACCTGATGTTTAGCAATACAGTGATGAGGAGTGACTGTTAAGGACAGTGAGTTATGTGTTCTGGTTGGGATTTCTTCTGTTACAGAAACCAAATTCAGCTTTTGGCTGTGGCACAGTCACTAGCACTTGTTTGCTGAATTCAGCCATCTTCATATGGGAAGGGGTGTATGTTGTGAACTAAAGCAGGTCTCTTGAAAGAAACATTGGCTTGTTGCCCATTTTGGAATCCCACAGTGCAACATCCAGTGTATTTTCTATGTCCCCAGTACTCCATCTGCCATGTACAGTAGTATGAGGATCCACCCCTTTAGCACCATATCTCCCAGTGTGACATCAGTTTCTCTTTTCTGAACATAGTGGGTTCTGTCGGCATTGGATCCCTGGCTGAAGGAGTTTGAGCCACTGGATTTATACAGCAGCTTCTAAATTTAGAGACCTGGATAGTTCCTGTAATAATTTCTGTTTTCTAGCCAGAATCCAAAATCTGGATGGTAATGACAAGAGACCGGATCAAGAAAATTATATTATCAGCCAGGAGTCTTCTGTTCAATCCACAACTCCCCGAAAGAATGGCAGCGTCTTGAACTTTGAATCTCCCATGAGCAAAGGCACCAGAATACAAACCATTTCCCAGTCTGTGCCCCAAACTGTGCCACCAACTGAAGTTGCAAGACCTGTCAACACAACTCCCACAACTTCAACCTCTTTAACACCAGCTCCCTCCATAACAAGTGTACAGAAACCAAGAAATGATCACATCACAAACAGGTAAGACTGCTTTGGTTTTGAAATGGAATTTATTCCAGCAGCTCTGTGTCATACCTGTATCTAGTTACAAAATAGCTGTGCATTCAGTCTGTCTGGAGCTATAAGACAGCTGAGAAATTTTTAAAAAGCAGATTCATTCAGGGGTACTATTCATATTGCTGGGGACACCACCCCTCAACTCTCCCTTAACTGAGATGGGATTATAAACCTTTTTAAGTTATTTAGTTGGTGGAGTTACTTGGAGCAAAGGTAAATACTAAGCTTCCCCTCAGGCACATAACTAAAATAGTTTGTGTGGGACACTGTTTCCATGAATAAGACAAACACAGTAAGAGTGAAGGAACTCTGTGCAGATCTAGTTGTAAGACAACCAGCTGGGACATCAGCAGACGAATCCTTTAAGCTACCTGTTGGTTTTTTTCCAAGTGATCAGATAAAGAACAGTTCTCGGAATAATAAGAAAACACAAAAAGAATGTAACTTGAGAAGTTTGTCTGCTGCCTTTTTCCAATGAAGAACAAATATATCTCCTAATTTCTAGGGTATATTTCTCAAAATGATTACAAAAATATGGAAGAGTGGAGATATGATGACCTCCTGTCTTTCAACCTGGTGTTTGGCTCCCAGAGCAATGATTTTTCATATGTTTTAATTACATTAATTAATAAATGTGTATCTCAATATTTCCTTTTTTTTCCTTCTTAAAGATACCCAAGTGTTGTGCATAGGAGTGCAAGTGAGCTCTGCAAAACAAAGCCCTACACACCAGTGACTTTCAAAAAGCAAACTGAGGATGTTCATTCTGAGCCTCTCTTCAGAAAAGCCACTCGGCAGGTGAATCCAGATGCCCTTGGGGCAGGGGCTCCTGTTTTTGTGGGGTGTAGACCATATGCTACCAGGTATTTTCTGGTTAATGAAAAGGAGTCCCGCAAAAAGTCGCTCCGTTCTACCTCCCGACTCCAAAGGCATTTCAGAAAGGAGGAGTCAGGAGACATTATTGAGTTGTATCCACACCACATCAGAAGATATGTGGTTCGAACACCACACCAGATGTACTCCCCTCATCCCAGTGAAGATGAGGAGGATGAGGAAGAATTTGGGAGAGAATTCATGAGCAGATCCCACCGCCCTCGGTCACTGTCTGATCTTCGCCCAGCACCACGGTTTTACATTGGAGAACGTGCTGATGGCCACATTCTTATGAGCAAAGATCTAGCCAGGGTACAGTACAAATCCTGGGATGATGGTTTTGAGCTGGACCTGGACAGGCCTCCATATGCTTACAAGAAAGTGCACCTGAACTATCCTGAGCCACGTGTGAAACCAAAATCAAAGCAAAAGCTGGAGCAATCTTTAACAGAATCTGATTCCATTTCCATCGAATCCAGCAGTGATCCTCAGAACAGCAGCAATGACCAGTACATCCAGGTCATTCACAGCAAGGACAAGTATCCAAAATCTGGAACAAAACTCACCAAAAAGAAAACAAAAACCAATGTTGATCTAAGTATGTCTGAGCCTAATGAACTGGTGTGCTCAAATGTCTGAGAAGGCGCCCCAACCTTTTTGTTCTGAACAGGTGTATGTGCATTTATTGAACTTGGTATTTGAGGTCTATCAGTGTAATTGTGATGTAGTCTTTGTAACAACTGTGTATGCAGCCATTCGAGGTGGGAAAAGCATAGTTAGCCTCGTGTTTTACTGTACCTTGCTTTAATGTCACAACTGATGTGTTGTGAAATTTTAGAAGAGAAAATTATTCCAATTTATTCCTTACTGTAATGCTGTTAAAAACAAAAATCTCCACCTAACAGAAAGTCAAGTCATGTACCTGGGACACTTCAATTAAACCAGTACAAAAATACATCAGATGATGCTCTCTTTATCTGACACAGTCACGGCTAAAGATGTTTCCAGTGAATAAATTCAGCAGGGAATCAGCTTCTTACAGATGGAGTTACTCTTTAGAATATGACATCTTGATGTGCCTTGTTTGAATATCACAAAATATTGTGAGTTAGAAGGGACCCACCACAAGGACCGTCAAGTCCAACTCTTTAATGAATGACCCATACAGGCATTGAACCCACAACCTTGGGATTATTTGCACCAGGCTCTAACTAAATTAATACACTGTGCCTCAAACACATCAGGAAAAAAGAAATATAGTGAGTTTCTTTAGAAGATCCTGCACGAGCAATGGAGTTATTTGATTGTAGCAACATGTCAGCCTTCTAGATTAACAGCATTCTAACAGCCTTTTGTTAGATTAAATCCTAAATCCGCTGTTAGTTTTCTGGTGAGACCCAGCCCAGCCTTATAAGCTTATCCGTGGAAAACTTTTGATCCGTGGCCCTTAAAAACTCGTTTCATTACTCCTAATTGAATTCTATACCGTTTTCCACACAACAGTGCAATTTTACACCCTCTTTAGATGCTGAAGGTATTTATTCCCATGCCACTGGAATGGGGATTATACTGCGATGTGCGCGGGGCGGCCCCATCTCCCGGGAACCGCACGACCCCGGTGCCGTTCCCATCTCCGCCCGGCGCCCGCAGGTCGTTTCTCCGCAGGCCGCGGAGGGCAGCGCCGGTGTTCCCGCCTGTTCCCGGAGCTCCGGGCCGGACTCTCCCAGCGCCGGTGTTCCCGNGGCCGGCCTCCCCACCCCCCCCTGTCCCCGCCTGTTCCCGGAGCTCCGGGCCGGACTCTCCCACCCCGCCGCTCCCAGCATTTCCCGGCGGTTCCCGGGCTCTCCCTGCTCGGGCCGGCCCAGTGTGACGCTCGGGTGATGGGGCGGTGCCGCCATCGGCCCAGGGGCGGCACGGGCGCTCANCCCGCAGAGCGAGGTCGCGGTGTCCTGGAGACCCTCGGCGGAGTTCGCTGGTAACCTGTGAGTACGGCTCGTTCCCGGGGTGCCGGGGGGGCCGGCCCGCCGTGCCGGGGCCAGGCAGGGTGAGCAGCGCGGTGTGGTTTCCTTTCGTCCCGCCGCAGGTACAGGGGGGAAGGGATCGTGCCCGGCAGCCCGCGGGATGTCTGGGAATGCATCAAGCCGGTGGCCGGCGGGCTCAGGACCAAGTGGGACCAAAACGTGAAGGACTTCGAGGTCATCGAAGCCATCACCGATGTAAGTTCCTTAAAAACCGTTCTGGTGAGATTGCTGAGCTCTGCACAGACCTTCCTGTTGTGCCTTATGGAACAGCCGGTGTTACGTGCCGGGAGGTAAAGGGGTCTTAACAAGTTGTAAAGTGTCTCTGACTGGATCAGCCTGACAATACTGGGATAAGAAACCTTTTTTTTCTTTCATTTTGTTTTTTTTTTCTTCTCCATAAATGTTATATATTCTATTAGCACATATATAAACAATGGCTTATCTTTTTGAAAGGAACTACTGACATATTCTTGGCTAAATACTGCATGCTTAAAATAGTGAAGTGTATAACATTAAAGATTTCCATACTATGATGCTAATGCAACAAAGCAAGCTAAGTATGATTATTTTTAACAAGCTCTCTGTGAGGGCAGAAGTTTAGGGAATACACAGACTTAGCTAAGCAGTGAAGTGTTCATGTCATCAACCATTAATTCAAGCCCCATCTTTCACCATGGCAGCACGAGATGCTGGGCACTGCATGTCACCCCTGCCTTTAGCTGGCCTTGGCACCCAGTACTTTGCCTCTGTCATTAAAATGAAGATGCTGCACTTGGAGCATGACAGATGAACAGGGCTATGCATGAGCAGCAGCTTCTGCTACAGCAATTATACGGTGTATTTACCTTTTTTTTTTTTCTTCCCAGCATGTCAGAAACTTACTTAAAAGGAATTGGATTTAGATCCGCAAATCTGAAGCCTGTGTAGGTTTGGAGGCAGACAGGTCCAAACCAGTCCCAGAAATGGTTGTGGAAGTCCTGGGAAGATAATTTTTCTTGGGGAAACTTCACAGGCGTTTAGTATTCTTTATAAACTTCAACTTCAGCAATGCTGCAACCTGCCACTTGAAATTCATAGACTTGGCAGCATTTGCCAGTGTGACAGAAACATCTGTTCTGGGGAGCCTATGACCACAGAGCCTTCACAGAAGGGGATGGTGGTATTATTGTTTCTATAGTGTAACAAATTGGGTTATCAAGTTGTATCCCCTGTATATGACAGAAAGAAATTATCTTCTCGAGCTTCCTGATAACAAGAAGCATTTTACCTGTCCTAGGAGCATAAACGTGCCAGATTTGCATTTCAGCATCCCTTGTGGTATCTGTCTTTAGTCAATTGATTCCAGTAAAAATTTTGATTCCAGTCAAAAAGCCTGGAATCAACGCATTATCACGGTTTTTCTTCATTAAGCTGTGCTTCATTGATGCAGATGCCTTTTGACTGTGCTGATATATATTTTGTTCAACAAAGGATGAAGTAGAACTCTTTGATGGAGCTTAGAAAGCGTAACTAGAAGAGTAGGAAAAAGTGCAGATATTTTTCTGACGTACTTCTGAAAGCATCAGCTAACATAACTGTTCTATGATTTCCAGACTCTCTCTGTGTGCAGAACCACAACACCTTCAGCTTTCATGAGGATTATTTCACCAAGAGAATTTGTGGATGTGGTAGTAATGAAGCAAGATGAAGATGGGACAATGCTATCTGCTGGTAAGACACTTGGTTCTCAACAGTTCTCATGGTAGGAGATAACCAGCAGCTACCAGAAGCAAATATAAAATAAAAACTAAGTGACATGCTGCTCAGAAGTAGTCATCTTAACACTCAGATAGTGATCATACTGTTGGCCAGTTTCTTCCCTTGCTATATTTTTGAGATTGAATAAGTATTTATTCAAATATTATTCAAAAAGTATTTATTAAGTTCTGGGATATTTTATGTGTGTTTTTGTTGTTTTGAGACTTTACAGAACTTTCTAAATGGAAATTAGGCTAAATATCATTTGAACATTTGCTACCCTGCCTCTACGATCTGATGAAGCCATTGAATAAATGTACCATTCCTGTATGTGGAAATGATTGTTTTTATGAAAATCCTGATTTCTAAGGGGCTGACACTGTATGGAAAGATGTTTCATTTGCCCATCCAGTTCAGGCATGCCTCTTCCTGGTAATCATTATTTGCTAAAGTATAGCTTCTCAGCAGCCAAGGGGTGTGTCCATATGACATGGTTTAATTGGAAGTAACTTGAAGGATCTCACATAACGTGGGTTCAGTGAAACTCCCTCAAAGTGTCTTGATGCTTCCTTTAAAACTTGGTAACAATTGCTTCTAAATTCAACCCTGCTTTGATTTCCCCACTCTAAGGCCAAAGTTCCTTTCAATGGTCTTTCCTGACCAGTTGTGTGGAGCACCCCCACACTAAAAGGGCTGAGTTTTTTAAATATATTTTCATGTAGTGAGGTTGCTTCCCAACTGGTGCCTCAAGTACTGAGCACTCTTCCATCTTCTGTAAGAATGACACTTTTTTCCAATGTTTTCCTTGCAGCCACCAATGTGGAACACCCACTGTGTCCTCCTCAACCAAACTTTGTGAGAGGTTTTAATTACCCCTGTGGCTGTCTCTGTATACCTGTTCCAGGGTAAGAAGTGACCTGTTTGACTGTTTTGAATTCTAAAGCTTTTCTTATCTCCTGAGTGGTGTGTTTATTTGGCCACATGTGACCTGTAGCCTCTTGGCAATGGCGTCTTCCTGGTAATCATTATGACCAAATGCCCTTTTTGTTCTCATTTTTGTGCAATGAGTTAGTCTCCCTTCATTTCCTAGAGGGAAGTCTATAATGGTACAGGAACTGTCATCATGGTAGGATTCTCGCTGACCTCTTAAGCAGAGATTCAGCAAAACATACAAGTATGGTATTAATTTTTGGTAAATGAGTATCTGGTTGTTTATTACATTGCCATAATTTATAAACAGAGTCATGTAGCTAATTAAGGCCTAGTTAAACTGTAATTTGATAGCTACATTCACTGAAATTTGTCCGTTTGTTTAAAAAACCCCAAATTTCTTAGAAATATCTATTCTAATATTTGTAAGAGTCATTGAAAAGTTCTTAATGCTCTTAAACCACTGGCTGTAAAATCACTTGCATTGTCTTTGCAGGGAGCCAGACAGGACTCAGCTGCTCACTTTCTTTCAGACGGATCTTGGTGGTTATCTTCCCCAGACAGTGGTGGATTCCTTTTTTCCATCCAGCATATGTGGATTTTACAGTAACCTGACCAAAGCTGTTAAGACATTAAAAGCATGATAAGACGAGTTGCTGACATCACCAGCTGAGGGTAGGAAAGAAACTGGCAGCTTGAGGGTAAAAATAGGAAGTTGGCCTCGGGACTTTTCTATCAGCAAAGATACTTAAGAAAGGTGACATGACACAATGAACTGGAAAAAAAAAATTTAAAACACCATTTTCTACCTGTCTCCATGCAGAACAATGCATTCTTTTATTCATTTTAATTAAAAAAATATCCCACCAGAGGCTGGAAGAATCCAGGAGGCAGCAGTGGTGGCTCTCTGTAGGGAGAAGATGCACATGCTGGATCTGTTCTTGGCTGCACTTTTTTGGTGTCTGTGGAGGGGAGTGTTGCTAAAACCCACTTAGTACCACAGCCTTAGCCAGGTGCAGGTCAGCTCTGTTTGGTCTCTGAAACTCTCTGTAGATTCCTGTGGAACAGTGTTTCTTCCCCAAAAGAAGAACTTGTAGAGCTGCTAAGATGCTTCAGTGGGTCTAAGCCAGCAAATGGTACAAGCCAGAACAAATTGGATTGTGTGGAGGATTCCACATCTAATGTTCCAGTAGATGTCAGTACTGATGGTAAAGAGGCCATTAAATGCTTTTTTCTAAGTCAGGGTCCAGCAGTGCAAATCAATTCATGGGTCTGTGGGCTGGCAAATAGACACTCTTAATAGACACTCTTAACTGCACTTCTATGTACCAAAAGCAATGATTTCCACAGTGTCATGAACCAACATAGTGGCAATAAATAAAGAGGATTAAGCACTTTACTTGCCATTTTTTTAACTGCACTTGAAATGACCCTTTTGAACTGTACTTGAATGGTTTTTGATCTCCTGTGGTGGAAGATTTTAACGGGTAAATAATCTTTTCTGTAGCTTTGTCTTGCCAGGCCATAAGGATGTTGCCTTTCTCCAAGACTGGTTTGTGTCACAACATTATCTTGGGAAATCAGCACCTGATTTTGTGTGCAATGATGTGTCCATCTTTAGGAAATATCTACTGTGCTGCAGGAATACCAGATATTACTATGGATTACATATAATTACAAAAATAAAAAGAATTGCTGAATTTGGGATTTAAATGCAGATTGTGATTTTAATGCTGTAACTCAATTATTTAACAAGGGTAATATGTTCTGCTTTCTGTCCCTGTATTTTTTTGTATTTAGGGCATGAACTTGCACACAAGAGGTTCCCATTGTAAATCTTATCCTGTGGAATAGTTTTTTGAGGAAACTGTTTTTAGCCTAGTGTCCTTTGTATACAAAGATGTAAAAACTTGTATGAGTGGTGAAATAAATATTTTTTTCAGCTGCATCTTACTGTTTTTCCTGAATCCTCCTTTAAAATGGTTCTTCATGTGCCTGCTTTGCCATCAAGGAAGGATAAGAGCTGCTTAGACCTCCAGCATCTCTCTGGATTTAAGGCAACAAGGGAAGGAAAAAGCCTTTCCTGCCATTTACAACCCCCACGATGTGGGGAAGAGGTGTTTTGGTGAGAACACTCACCCTCATAGGATCTTTGCCCTTGGTTGTCTGTTACTTCTGATTGCTTCCTGCTCTACTTAGGAAGAGTAACAAATTCACTGAGAAGAGATTTGATGTTACAGAAGCTTGTACATATTTTACTAAATGTACTGAAGTTTGGCATGAATTGGAATATCTTGGCAAGTCTTTCCAGGGTTATCAATTTAATTAGCAAATCCAGGAGTAGAGGTGAGGTTATCACTCATTATTTCTGCAAGTAAACCTTTTGCAGACAATGCGACTTCTTATTAGCTATCTTGTAATTTTTTTTTTTAATTGCTCTGAGCAATAAAGGTGGAAGGTGAGTCTCTTCATTGGAATAATTTAAGGATCCCTTTTCTGAGTGCTCAACACCTTCTATCCAGGAGATATTAAGAGCCCATAACATTCATCTTCTGCCCTGCCAAATTGGAGTTGGAAATGTCTTGGCAAAGAGTTTCATGTACAGTTTAAAACTGGACAAAAAGATTCACATTTTTCTCTTATTTCGGTTGCTACCTAATTCATAAAATTTTTGTTTTGAGATAAGTTGGTTTTTGGAAAAGATAGCTTGGTTGTGTAAGGGTTTGGAAGTGTGGGGGCAGATGTTTTGTCAAGAATGTTCTTTCAAGGATTAATATAAAGTTGTCTTGTGAGGAGAGGCCAAAGAAAATTAGATGTCTGGATTCAATTAATACCTTCTGCTGGCCATCTTACTTCCCTTTCTCTCAATTGCTGTTTCTGTGGCATTGTATTAAGTGCACAGAAAATAGCTTCTGAGCTCCTTAGTTTCTTCCTGCTGCAATTAAGTAACCGAAGAAGGATACAGAAAATTCCCACCTCTGGGAAGGTGAGCCACCAAGGCCAATACTCAGTGCAGCCATCTGGCTTTTAGCTGGCAAGTCACTATTTCCATCCTGCCATTCCATTTCTCCCTTCAGTGGAGCAGGTCTGAGAAGACCACCTGGGTAGGTAGGACCATCTTGCAGAGATAGACATGCTGCTGGTGAAATTCCAAACAGTGCCTATAGAAAGTACTGCCAAAATGCTGATAGCAGCATTTGAGGCATAGATTTATCTCCAAGTTTAGTGTTTCTGGAATAAACAATTCAATTCAGAAGTCCTGAGATTCCCACATACTCTCACTGGTACTCTCCCTTACAGAATTAACAGAGACATTTGAAAAATAGTGTACAATTAGAAGGTAAGACTTGATTCTGAATGGCCTTGTTATTTTTCTGCTGTAGTCCTGTGAGACCTCTGGGCAGAGGAAGGTTAGGAAAATCTTCACAATATTGCCCTCAGCTTCCTGCCTCACCCTTGGAATACTATAAGAACTCCTCCCCACACTGTGTTTGCCTGCTGGAGTTGAGATGGCTCTGTCAACTGCTTATAGAAAGTTACCTTGGCAGGTTTTGGGTGTCCTGGATATTCTGTTTTGAATAGAAAACCTGGAATTTTCTTGGGAATATTGTCATTTTGACACATAAAACTGCATCCCCTTTCTCTGCCCTTTATACATTCCCTAAGGCAGTGTTTAGTTGTAGGCTGGTAGCACATTTCTTCTTGGGAAAGTAAGGCAGGGAGCAGGACTTGCAGAGTAACACTCTAAACAGCACAGGATGTGGTTCTGATATTTGTTAAGTTAATGGCTTAAAACGAGAGTAATATAGCTGTCACATATTTTATTACAACCAGCATATTATTAATAAAGTCATTCTTTTATACATTTATAACATCAGCTTCAGGCTGTTAGAATAAGAACCATGCCCATTTTCTGCACATCTTAGACACTTTCCCAGACAGCTTTCTCTGTAACTGGCAGTGAAGTCCTGTATACTCTTCATGTGTGCTTTCTGAGTATCTTGCTGTGCTAGCCAAGTGTCTGCAAGCAATAAAATCCTTTGTTTGAATACCAGCAGTAGCCTAATTCCTTCTCTTACAAGGTTTCAGATGACTTGGTAACAGAGCTCCTATTCTTCCTCTTGATGAGAGCTGTGATGGGCCCATCAGGTAACGCCTTGATTATATTCCAGGCTTCAAAACGAGTGAGTCCTTGCATGGTAGTTTTGTGCACTTGTAACAACTCATCACCAGGCTGAACAGGGCTGCTCTGTTCCAGTGCAGTCCCTGGGGAAAGAAAATTAATTCCCTTTAATGCTTTATATGGAGGGGACTTTAATGGATCTTTGACTTGTTATTGAAATAGCTGGACCACCAGCATGTTTGGTATAAACCACCTGGTCTCAGCAGGCAAAGAATTACTGGAACCAAGCAAGATACTGCTGCATTTGCAAAAAATTACCATTTTCATAGGCATAAATCACCAGTCAGTTATGAACTCCACAAGTCTGAATCAGCTGGGAACGAGTTGTGTATGCATTTAAGTGTGTTTACCTTTAAATATCCTGTTGATGATGATGGGTTTATCTCCCTGAATAGAGCCCTTCCCTCCTTCCAGACTGAATCCCAAACCAGCAGGTGTTTTTTCTAGAGTTACAGTGCAGATTGTATCTCCAGTTGCTGAAAACAAATGGAGAGTTACCAGATAGGCAGCACATAGTCTGAAAAGCTAAAACATCTGTTATAAAAAATGAACTTCTGGGTTGTTTGCAAAGGCACCATAAACTGCCTAATGAAAGAGAAAACTAAAACTTTTAATTTCTCTTCTTGTCATTTTAAAGCCCCATTTTAAAGCTGGGGAAAGAAAATTGTATTTAAATTCGTGGGAGAATGAAAATATGAGACATTTACTACAAGTATGAAAATCTGTTCTATGAAAAAAAATTTAAGGTAAACGTTTGACTTGATGCTAGTTATGGAATTGCTATCAACTAAAAAGTTGCTAATGTTTATTTGCAGATGGAAATAAAGCTACAGATCTCCAGATCATGCTTTAGGAAAACAAAACATCAACAACAAGAAACAAAAAACCAAAACCAACCAAACAAAAAAAAACACAACAAAAAAACCCCAAATCCATAAAATATCTTGAAAGTGAAATATTCTGCAAAACTCTGACCTTGCTCTGTTTCAGATGTAGCCACCTGCTATATCGAACAATAGCACATTGTTTGTTCAAAAGGAAATTCTCTTTCACAGAGAGCAAGTCTTGTAATAATATTAGAATAAAGAATCACTGTTCACAGAGTTGTCATTATACCTTCAATTAGATGTGTTGCTATAATAACCATCATTGTATGCCTACAGAAATTCATATAGAGAATCATACTTGGGGCTTTTTGGAGAGTTCTTTTATTTTAGAAATCCATTAATTCTTTCCCTTTCAGCAAAGTTGTTCCAAATGCCTGTTTCAGGAATTTTATTAACTGTACTGTCTTTAATCTTGGTTCCCAGATTCATGCAGCCAATGCTGCTTTGTGAACACCTGGATTTCAGGTAATGAGTAAACACTTACCAGGTGAGGGCTGCAAGGTAATTTCTCTAAACTTACCAGACTCTTGTGAAGCATCACTTGCTACTGAAGATGTACTAGAGTTGATTGAAATGTTGAGATTCGTTTCTCCATCTTTAGGTTTTCTGGTGACAACCACAGCTTGTCTGGGTTGCCGAGCCTGTCGCATTATTGCTGCGGCGTCATTGTGAGTCGCACCTTTAAGAGACTTTCCATTAATGGATAGCACTTCATCTCCTTTCTGAATAGTTCCTTCCTGAGATGCCAGGCCATTGGGAAATACTTTGTGAACCTGTGGAAGAGCCCGGTCATCACATACACACAAGGAAAGAGAGGGGAGAAAAAGTACAGATCACTTACTCAGTTAATACCTCTTACCCATGTGAATTTTTCATTCTTTGCCAGGGACAAGTTGTTTCTCCCACATTTCAGGAATGAGGACTGAATAAATTTGTACAGAGAGGTTCTCCTATGAACATCCCTCCTCGTTAAGCAACCAGGCAAGCAGTTTGGTCCTGGTACCAGATGGCTAAAGCTGTGCTGCCTGTGGCCTGTGCTTGGCATATGCTGCTTCCGGACCCTCTCACTGCTCTGCCTGGGAGGAAGAAAGTTTGAAGCTTTTCTCTGGCTTCCAGACCCCTCACGTGTTTACGTACCCACCTCATTCCTCCAGACCACCCTACTTGGTTTTCTATAAGCACAAGTAAGACATTGGTTATTTTGTCCTTAGGGCTGTTTACTCTGCTTTAGCTTTCAGAGCTGTTGGGGATTAGGTGCCCAAGGAAGCAGGATACTGCTGCCAGTCACCTGGATAGGCAGCTCCGTGCAGGATTCTGTTTTCACCTACTTAAGACCATGGTTCTTCCAACCCTATCAGTACAGCTGCCTACTTCGATTATGCCAAAAGCCAAACACTGTAGTAGAAAAACAGTAAGGTACACGTTTTTAGATGGAGTAGTTGTTTTGGGAGTATATTTAAGAAAGATGTTACTTACTGTTACTATTTTGTTTTCTAAATCGATGCCCCCTGCCAGGCTGAATCCAAGCCCGGTATCTTCTTCTTTATGCAAAATTGTAACATGAATATCATCAAATTCCTGGGCAGAGAAAAGAATAGAGTCAAGAACTTCCCAAAAGGTATGTCACAATGACTGGAATATCAGCATGTTTTTTGTGCATTTTATGAGACTTAGTGGCATAAGCATAATACTAAGTTGCAAAGATTAACCAGATATATTCACTCCACAGCTTTCTGAAAATCATGCATAGAAAGAGAAAGCAGGTTTACCTTTAAGGTCGCTTCATCTAGTGCTTTGACTTCCTCTATAAGCTTTGCTAACTCTTCAGGGGAAAGCAGGGAGAGGACTGACTGTCCTGACACACCGGATGCTTGAGGTGAGCTGTGTTCCTGTTTCTCTTCCTCCTTCTCATTGTCTGCCAGGCTCACACTGTATTCTCTCAACTCAGACAGGCTGTCCCATTGTGGCAAGAATAAAAAAGAAACATCAGGTTATGAAGGCATATACCCACAAAAGCAAAAGACAATTTTGGAGCAGTCATCTTTTGGTCTTATTAGCATGTAATTGGGGTGTTAACGCCTAGAAGTATTATAAATACAAGGAAGTGTAAATTAATCATATTAGACGGACATAAATCTCCTTTATCATGGAGATGGTAGAAATATTGCTCCTTAAATAGGAGGATGTTTTAAGTATGTATGTATATAGTAGAAATTACAAACAAGGGTAACAGTCATGGTTCTTAACTTAATCTGTGCTTTACTATTGTGTGCTGCTACCTTAGAACTGTCTGTGGATCAGCACAGATGCTGATTTGTAAATCTGAGTTTTAAATATGGTATCTTACTTCAGTGAAAACCCAGTATCCAGGTGATGATTCTCACTTGCAGGTGAGATAGAAGTCCCATCCTCCTCCACAGAGGACTGAGACAGTGTGTCTGGAGTTTCCCATGCACTGTTTCCAGAAGAGGCTGGAGACTGAGGAAGGCAAAGCAATGATTTCATTAAAGCAGAAGACACCTGGCTACTGATGGAATAGATTTTGCTACACTTCTCATCACATGGCTTTATCATCTCACAAGCCTGGCTAGCAGTAAGTGGGAAGCTCCGTGACCTCAGGCTGTGTGCTTTTGCCACTGATACAAGGTGGGAGTTTGCAATGGCTCCTGTAGTTAAGAGACTCGATAAGCTTTCCATGCTGGCATTGCTGCTTCTCTCCAAGCTGGTTGCAATATCCTCCCTGCGGGAGGAAGATCTATCCAGGCTCTTTGTACCCATGGACATGGGTGGCTGCTGTTGGCTGGTTTCACAGTGTTGGAGGAAGGTTTGGTTTGAATGGGCTGCAGCTGCTTCTGACTCTGTTGCAGTGGGAGAGGGTTCTTTGTGGACGGATGGTTTCAGACTAAACCTTCGGTGTGTCTTTTCGGGTGACTGCGGAGCACTCAGGGATTCAAACGAGCTTATTCTTTGTTTTATTGATGATCCTCCAGGAGACACACGTGATAAACTGGATTGCAGTTTTTTGCTGGAAATACTGTCAGGGTTGGGAGGAGTTTGGTCTGCCTGTGGTTTTAGATCTGAATTTGCTTTCCTCAATCCTTTCAAACTTTGGCGAAACCAGGTGGGCTTAGGTGCAACAGGAGGTCCCTTTTTTACACTGTCACTTTCATCTGATTTTAGCCCTTTTGAACTGACTAATTCCAATTCTGATTTTTTCAGAACTGTCTCTGAGCTGCTTCGATTTTGTTTCTCTTTGTTTTTATCGATGCCAGATTGCAAATCTAAGTGAACGTTGTTTTCACTCATGGTGGGATTAAACAAGCTTTTTATGCAGTCAGAAATTTTAACCCAAGGGTCTTCTGTTGTTGTATCAAGGCTATAATCTACCCGTGCTTGTCTTCTAAGTATAGGCCTTTTTATTGATGAAAGTGAAGTCCCTGTATTAAAGAAACATTGATTATAAATAAGCCTCCTTCTATTTCTCCATCCCTTCTCTCTGCATCATTAATGAAATTTGAATTTCATTCAAGACTGATAGGAGTTTTTTTAAATTTCTAAGAAGTTTAAACTTTTTAAAAATTGAAAACTCTACAATTGATCTACATGTTCTAAATCCAGACACTGAAATTAACTGAAAAACAAGGCCCTTTTTTAGACTTTGCAAATTCTAAATGTAACCTGAAAATCTGGGGTGCTGAAGTCATGATACAGGCTGTAACAGTTAAATTAGCAGGTTAAAACTGCAATGTTGTTTGCAGCCTAGTAAAAAAGATGATGTTACAGTAAATTATTTTAAATTTTTTTTTTTCTAGCCTTGTAAGTATATCCTGTTCTAAAAAGACTCTCCTGGGAAGATCTTTGACTAAGTTTTGCTGCCTTAAATTTATGCAGGCATTTCCAGTTGATTTTTCTCATAAGTAAAAACTTGATTCTAATATAGAATTATTTTTTAGATCACAGCCTGTTTAAACATTTTAATGTTAGACATGGTAGAGCTGAATGGCAGCAAACTTTTGTTTGTGCAGTTGTACAGGTACTGTAATCTGCTTCAGCGTAATTTTTTTTTTTTAAGATATAATTTTTCCTTTTTTTTAATGATCTGAGCCAGAAGTTACAAAATTACATAAACATTTATGTTGTAAGAGACCTCTTGAGATTGTCTTGTTCACTTAACATTGTTTCCTTAATTCTAACTAGCACAACAGAAAATTAACTTATCAGTGGTTTGTACCATTTCAACACTAGAGCCCTGAAATTGCTCATCAAAATGTCCATTAAGAATTATAAAATTAACCTTTATTTGAAAATATTCAATATAAGTAAACAGTTTCATCTGAAGAAATACAGCAATACTATACCTGTCCTTTTTTTTCCACAATTAGTCATCTCTTATGCTGCTTTTGATCTAGTTTCTCTTTTTTTCAGAAATTAATCAAGAATTTAAAATTTCATCTCTTTACCCCAGAATTTACAAATATGTTTAAAGAGAAAGGTGAAGTCAGCTGAATACCCATTTTGGAATTGAAACCAAATTAGGATTAGCTAAAAAAACCCAAAAGCCATGGAATTAAACATACCTAAGTTTTCTTTTCTTTCTTGATCTCTGCCTGCTGGAGCAGCAGTTGTGTGTTCTGTATCATATGCTGTGGGAGAAGTGGTAAAGACACTGTGGGTTACATCAGTTTGATGTCCTTCTAGCATTGGTTCTCCAGCTTCCTGCTGAACAAACAGGAAAGAGAATTTTGTCAGAATGTACTTATGCAAACCACACTATATATGCATCTGAAAAAAACAACTGAAAAAAAAATGAAGCTGGAAGAAAACAGAAACCACATACAAAACTGTGATATGCTGGCCCCAAACTGACTAATACAAAATGTTTGGGGAATGAAGGTTAAAACAAATTTTAAAAGCACTAATAAAACCTTCTCTTAATGATCTGAAATACGTGCTGACAAGAAACCATCTCCATTGGGTATATATAGATATATACAGACTGTCTTAACAGATGGAATTGTCCTCCTGAACCGAGCTTGACTTTTCATGGGCTTTATTCATTTCAGGATTTAGTTTTTTCTCATTATTATTTAGAATTAATAAGTACTGAAGAATAAGAAGTTTCAGGCAGTGCTAAGTTCAACAATAATGTATTACCCTTAATTTTACTTCTGAAAGGTGATTTTCTAGTAGTTGTTGATGAATACATTTCTACCGCTCTTCGTAGGGGATGTTAAGAGAGTGACCTTACATAAGGTGCTTAACTGAAACTTTCTTGGATATTAACATTATATGAGGACTTCAGTCAGATCTATAGAATTTTATTTTGATTCTGCAGCTTGGGAACTGTTTCGGTGGAGGTTTTGTGGGGCTTTTTCTTCCTCTCTTTTTTTTTCTTTGCATTGTGTTGAGAACTGTTCATTTCTACTGCCATATTACTAAACCTGGGGAAAAGAGGTTTCACTTTCAAACAAACCACAACTTTGTTTCAACATGCAGATCTCACAATCCCCCACACTCATGCAAATGTGAGACACTGTCTTTCTGTTCTCTTAGATGAGAGAGGGAACTGAAATTTACTAATGTACAAATACACCCTTATTTCAAATATTGTAGCTCATCAACAAATATGTAGGTGCATAATAATTTAAATGAGTTTATTTAATACCTCCTGTTTTCAAAAAATGTGTCTGAGCCCAAGATTACCTACTGTACATAATGTTAGTGTTTTCTTCCAATAAGATTCCACTACTTGAACAAAGAAATTGTTTCATGACTTTTCTACTTCATAAGTGGTTTGACTCTGCGTCACAGATTATTAGGATCAACCATACCAAGCTGTCATCAGAGGCTGTGTAAGCTCCAATCCCAGCCTAGAGCACATTGCTGTCCCACTGGCACTGGAACCAGGGAGCGAGTGCTCAATACCACTAGTGGCACATGCACACGAGGAATGACAGGGACACAGATCCATTCTTGCTGCTGATCTCACTGGGATTTTAAGTCAGATTCCTTGATATGGAAAAAAATTTTTTTTCAGACACTGCTCTGCCTTCTGACCTTAGTTTAAACATCACATTTTGCACTCAGCTGGCTTCGCTAAGATACACACCTTATTTTCAAAAGAGAAGAACCTCATCCTCTTCCCCCAATTTTCATGTTTGCATACACTTTATCTTTCTTCCTTGCCGTTCTTCTTGCTGTCATACAAAGTCACTTTGCCTTCCTCACTCCTCTTCCTTACAAATATGCAGACACAAGAATTTTGTACATTTTTCTTTACCTGAACACTTGCAGAAGGTGATGCAGCCACTTCTGATACAAGCTTTTCTTTTCTGTCTGCATTACACTGGTCATCACATGTGCAGTCCTGCTTAAAGTATTTCCTTGGTGGAGGTTTGGGCTTTGACGACTTAGGTTTTCTAACGAGGATCTCTGATGATTTCTTAGTGTTTTGCAAGGGTCGACCTCCTTCGCTACAGGTAGGAGAATTTCTTTCTGAATTATTACAAGAGAATGAGTACAGCAGGCCAGGTTGTCTGGTAATTGGTACATCAACACTATGTACTCTTGCTTTCAGGACAGTCAGTTGGTGCACAGCACCGTTACCACAGGACTGGGGGTTGTAGCTGCTGTCACTGCTGGAGCGGGTCATGAGCCTCTGTGCCCTGCGGTTGCAATAAGCAGCATTCCTTTCAATGTGTTTTTCACAAGAGTGTCTTCCATGCCAGCTCATCTCTAGTCTTTTAACACCTGTTTAGGAACATGTCCAAAGGGTCTATTCAGTACATGCAAAGTGCTCACTTCTAAGATTTGACTGATTAAATTTGCAGCTCGATACCATCAGCAGTGGATGCAAAGGTGTGATTTATTGCCTTGGAGGCTTGTACTGATGATGGTTCTGTTAACTTTCATTCTTTAAAAGACACAAGGACACTAAAAAGGATATCATTGCAATATGTTACTGTGAGAGGATGTCATACCTGAACTGGACAAATAGCTCCAGCCCTGACTGCATATGCCTTTCCTCACAATTAAGGGATTAAGAAGCTGTTTGTCCCTAGCATATCACCTTCATTGTACAGTTCCTTGTTGTCACGGTCCTGTCACCTACAGACAGTTATTTGAAAATCCTGAACCAGAGGTTATGAATTGGAAAGGATGAGCAACTCTGAGAGGAAATTTGCACAGAATTTTTTGTTGGTAATTAGACAGATTTGGTCTATTCTCATCACTCTGGTAACATATTGTAGGAGACATGTTAGGAGAGTTGTCCTGTGAGGTTTCCCCCTCTTTCTTACTGCTCTCTGTTGCTTGGCTGTTACCAAGGGTTCTGATGCAGCATGTACTCATACTCAACATATTTTACATCAAAATTATCATGTCTCATTGCACTTATCCCCTTACCTTCAGTACTCCATTGGTGTCTCTCCTTTCCAAATCTGTTGCTTTCCATAGCTTGTGCAACAGCTTCCTTTAGCTGTTGCTCAGACACCTAGGAAATACCATGCCATTAGACTCTCATGAGATTGCTGTAGAGTGATGAGTAATGTTTAAATGTTTATTCTTTTCACAAAGATTTGGAAGTCCTGCAAGTCCTCCAATGGAAATGAATAGACCAAGTTATATCACTCATCAATTAAATTATAGCTCAGTGCACACCATTATATTTGTATATATTCCATTATAGGTGAATTATATCTATGGATGTGCTGTTTATAGTGGTTGTTTAGGTAAAAGTGGAGTTCTGGATTTACCAGTATAAGACAACTTAATACTGCATAATTTATGCAACAATTTAATCATGATAATCATTTGTAGAGTTTCAGAGTTAGGAAGCATTTTGTAGAAAAATCTTTCAAGAATAAAATATTTAACTTCAATATTAAATTAATTATAAGTAATGTCTGGGCAAGAACTAAACTTTAACTGAAAGACAAGTGTATAAACATTTCTTTCTTTTTGGGAGATATGGTCTATCTTTCAAAGTATTTATTTATTACTAGGAATTCTTTCTTGCATGAGAACTGTATTTTTGTTTGTTCCTTAAATGTTATTTCTGTAGTTTCCTTATTCACTTCACAGAAACTCATGTAAGACTGTTTCCAATGATCTTCAAATCTTACATGATTCTGCTTCAGATAGTGCATATCTCAGGTTTGTTTGTGTGCTGTGATGATCATAAAGAGGTCTGAATCTTTGTAGTCAACATTTTTCCACCCACACTTGCTCCCTCTCTCACTCTTACTTCTCAATATTTTCTATATTGAAAGTCAGAAAGAATACAGTGTGCTACCTGTGGTTCAGGATGTCTGCTAACAATAATTTGTACTGCACCGGGATCACAATGGCTTAGCACAGCATAAACTTCATTAAGGGTTGTGTTTTGTACTGAAGTTTCATTAATTTCAATAATTTCATCTCCACACCTAGACAGATATAAAAAAAAAAAAAAAAGAGGATGTAAACAAAACAGATTTTCTCCCAACCTTGTCTCACCCATGTATGCAGAGAGCAAATTCATATGGTTGACCTCTAATTTAATCACAGATTACATCTATCTTTCTGTTCCTGTTACAGAAAATGGAATGGCAATGGGTTGGATGTCAAGGAGTTTTGATCTAATTGCCTTCTTGCATGCAGCCCTTGAGCTTTCTCCATGTTCAGCTGTGCACACTTTGTGTCTGTGAACTTTCTGCTGTCTGCAGCTCAGCTGCTGCTTCCACCTACATCTTCCTTCCTTTCAAGTTAGCAGTTCACTTTTCTTGCCTTTATGTTGTGCTAGTGCTATATAAGGTCAGAAAGGATGTTATGTTTCTGCTACATATGAATAACTTGTTAAAAGCAAAATTCTAATGACAAACTGTTGTGATCCTGTTGACTGCTAGACTGAGTCTTTCCAGATGAAATCCAAATTCGGCCAACATAGAAACTGAGACTGCCTTGGTCTGCTCTAGTGCAAATACCCATACAAAGAGGCTGACTGAAGGCACTGATTTGTATCATACAAATATTCAAATAGTTTAAGACCACAGGCAAGTCTTAGGCATGTAGAGAGGAGGGTTACAGAACACCTACATTAAATCAAAAAGCCTTCACACTGAAAACACTGTGTTCTGTTCAGTTCTCATTATGTTCGACATCCTAATTGGTCATAAATTTTTGAAAGTGAATTTCTACATTCCCATTAAAGCTCATTTCAGCAAATCTGCATTTCTATTGGGCAGGAAGGGATAGAATTTGAGGAGCTTGTATCAGAAAAACCTAGTGCCCAAAGAAGCCAGAATATGCCATTTGTTTGGGTTTTTCCAAATACTTCCTCATTTTGAAATCTCCTCTAGTAGCAATGCTATATGCTTGTCTAAGACACTCAAAGCTGTTCCAGATTGGGCAAGAGTAAGTAATTTCACTGGCTATATTTCTAGAAATCCCACATATCTCAGATATACATGCTCAAACCTTGAGAATAGCACACGTTTTAGGCCCAAAATTCATAGAAAGCACTATGCCTTCCTGGCCAAAGAGATCAAAAATAAATCCATAAAACAGAGTGATGAAAAACTTGTGGCATGAGAGAAAGACAGACAGTCTTTCTCATCCTTACCTAAGTCTCCCATCCATATGTGCCACTGAGCCTGGAGAGAGGGTATGAATAAAAATCCCAGAAATACACTGGAAGTAAGGGATGCTACATAACCCGATTCCAAGGCCAACACCTGGCTCTGAAAAAAATTAATAATAATTGAAAAAGATACAAGAAACAGTTAAAGCAAACGGTCAAAGCAAACCAATGGAAAGACCTTTTTAAAAACTGTCTTAATATTTTTTTTCTGCACAAACCAGACCTAAAGTCTTGTGTTCATGAATGTTCAATATTGACTGCTGCTTCCACTGCTTTTTTCTTTTCCTTTCCATTGTTTTATTGTGCACACTAATATTGTGCAAATATTGTGCACACTAATATTGTTTGCAAAGTTCCAAGATCTGGTTTGCAATTCATTGCTGATATGTCAGCAATACACAATACAATGCAGGTTTACTTTGCAAAGTATCTATCATTACAGAAGAATTCCAATGACTTTATAAGAAGACAAAATAGAAAAACAATTAAGGAAGTAAAATAAAGGGAAAAAGCAGGGAAAAATTAAGGATATGTGCCTATTATTAGTTATCTCAATCCTTTTTCTATTTGTCCTCTTTACTCTGGACAGTCAATGTGTGCTTGGTAAGTCACTGTTATCTCACAGAGGGTTTGTTTTGTTTATTGCTTTGATGTTCTTACATTTAAAATACATTTCATTCTGTCAGTGGTTGTTTATAAATAGAAGATGATCACAGTTGAAAGAACTACAAGAAGATATAGATACTTATTTTATTTGTTTTTAAGCCTTTTCACAAATGAAATTATCTGCTTCCATTATTATGGGTAAGAGTTGCACAATCTGCTTAATAAATGGCAGTTGTTGACAAGAGCTTTATTTTTTCATGTGAAGGATGTGAATGTGACTCTGCTTGAGTGAAACAAAAAATGAATGATTGGCTCTTGAGGACAGATGGCATTAAAATCCTGCTGTTGATAGATAGCTGTTAGAACTGACAGACACCAAGATCTAATACAGTGTATTAAAAAAACTTCATTGAGAAAAAGAATCATGTTATTGAGGAAAGACATTCAGAGAAAGAACGAACAGTGATTTGTCAATCAGTGCTTTGTTTGCAAGTGCTCAGTTAATTTCAACACTCACCTTTGTTTAAAGTAACTTCCATTATGACCCTGTCATTGGGCTTTGTGGGATTTGATGAGAACGCTGCACTCTCTGAACTGAAAGAGCTGTTTTCTTTGGTTATGCATGTACTGGAGCTCAGGGACTGACACAAGAGGGGTGACTGACAGCTGGAAGCAGAATGAGGTGTGCTGAAGCTTGTCCTGACTGTAAGTGTCAGAAGACCCTTTTTGGCCTGCTAGAAAGAACAGAGAGTGAATGAATGGGTTGAGATCACGTGTATGTTGTGTGTAAAGACAGAGGTTGTTCTGAAAGAAGAGTACATAACCTTGAATTTTTGCAAAGCATCATAATGTGTTAATCCATGCATGGATTCTCCATTCAGTTCCAGGATTTCATCACCTGTTTTGAAAGAGAAAAAATTGTTACTGCTATTGTATTGTGCAATAAGTTACATGATTCATACATGCTCTCAAAAGAAGTCTTGTAAATACAATAAAGGAGAGCACATCTCATCTTCAATCAATCTTAAGGTATCATTCCTTGGGAAG
The DNA here is from genome assembly GCA_013390005.1 of Calyptomena viridis. Classification (NCBI taxonomy): domain Eukaryota; kingdom Metazoa; phylum Chordata; class Aves; order Passeriformes; family Eurylaimidae; genus Calyptomena; species Calyptomena viridis. The sequence goes on from WEIV01021025.1 coordinate 93,045, forward strand.
TGGGAAAAAAGGGATTTCTCACCTTCTTGTAGTCTTCCATCAGCAGCAGCAGCCCCACCAGGGAAGATGGTTTTGACATAGATGCCTATTGGTCCATAAATGCTGTCTTTCCCTCCAACAATACTGAAGCCCAAACCCTAATTCATGGAAGAAAAACAATGTGTGAAAGCCTGTGTTCAGTTCCCTTAAAAGTTCATTTGCAGTTTCTTCTGCATCACCTACATGGGCAGTATTGTCAATGGAGTAGTATAATCCATAAAAAAATAGTCAGCCATATTCCAATGGTAAGAGCAAGTGGGAATTTCAGAATATCCTCAGGATTTGCTTTTTGTTTGTTGCAATCATTTCATTCACTATTATAAGCACATAGGAAGGTGTTGAAATAATTTTTTATTTTTATCCAATATACAGCCTTCATAGATTAATTTATATGTTATCCTTCATTTCCTTTGTCATAAACGAGATTGATAAAAGAACATAAAAAATCTTGATATTACTACTAATTTCAGACACACAGATGGAGAGCTCATGGAGATACCTTTTTCTTAACCTCTACCAGAATTAATACGTTATAAACTTAAGCAACACCAATAGACCTTTGTAGCCAAATGCTTTTCATCTACTTATTCTTTACCCTTCCTCCTCTTCTACGAAATTCAAACACTACCTGCCTCCCTTAGAAGGGAGTTACAAGACTAGTTCACACCTCTGAAGCCATTTAACATCCCTCAAATGAAAAGTGGAAGTACTGACAACATACTTGTAGGCTTCCAAAATAGAGATGACAAATTACTATTTTATAAATTACGATAATGATGATCATAACTTATGGAACAATTTTTGTCATCTCACATCTTAAATAGTTATAAAGAACATATTTAATGTCTTAACTAAAAAGGTTATTAACAAAATCAGAATCTTTTCTAGTTCAAAAGCCATGTGTTTAAGTTCATAGAGTCTGCTCATTAAGCATCTTCAGTGACATTTCTTTTGTAGGGACAACTACCTTCTGTCTTTCTACAGAATTTACTGTGGGGTTTTTGCGAATTTTTGTTGGGTTTTTTTGGTGGTGTTTGTGTTTTTTTTAATTGAAGTCCTGTTTGTTCCTGGTAACTCTTGTTTTCCTTCTCAACAGAACTGTCTTTATGGCTCGACTCTGACTTGAAAGAAGCTCTGGGGTTGCTCTGCTGGTGCAACTTATAGATGACAGAGACTATGATTTCAAGCCTACCTCCAGCTACTACAAAGGGCAGCAGTGAATGTCAGTTTAGTAACATTGATACTGGAATTCACTTCCCTGTGCTTTGCAGATTGCATTTGTGAAATGAAGTAAAACTGTCTGATAAATTAACAGAGCCAGTCTTACCTTCCCTTGTCCTTTCATCAACACGATGTTTGAAATTACTGAAGCCTGTGAGGCACAGGATGTGTGCACTAGCTGTGCTGTACTTAGGGATCTAGATGGCCTCGAAATTGCCTGTGAACATAAACAAAAACCCCCACAATTTATTTTTTTTAGGGAAGAACCAGAGGTTCTGGGACATAAATCACAACAATGTGTTTATTTGGACATTTCTTCCTTATAACTGACGGCATTTAAAAAGAAAAACACCTTTTTAATTTTTATAAGCTGCTTGTTATTCAGACAATTGCTGCTCACTGAATTTGTCCTCCAGAGACTAAATTGGAGAAAAATTAGAATGTTTGCCCATGAAGCAATGCAATGGTGTAGAAAGATATATTTGTGCTCTCACTTGATTCCCCATGCCAAATCCCATTTATGGTCATTAGGGGGCACAAATAACACATTTTCCTCTAAGAACTGAACTAAGAATCAAGACAGTCAAACTCTTTCCTTCCTCTCGCAACTAAATAAATTTATCTTGAGACAAATAGAATCTGTTTTGCTCACAGAAGTTCTTCAGATCATGAACTACTGTGTGTTGCCAGTGTTAAGCCACCACTTAGGCCTCTTCCTACTGCTGAAAGAGATGAAGCACAACCTTTTTCTTGATAACCATGGTAAGCAATTTCTCTGTGATCTTCCTTCCTCCATTCCACAGATTTCATAACTCCAGCCCCTGAGATTTAACCCATTTTAATGAACATTTAATGGAAATCCCTTATTTCAACATGGAATTGGGTATTGCAAGCTAATTTAAGCACTGACAAAAGCCATTACCTAAATCTAGCTATGCATGAAGTTAAGCAGGACCAGAGTTAATTGCACTCATTATATATCCAAGAGAGTTCAACACTTTTTACTGCAGCAAAGTGAAAATAACAGGTGTGGAAGCATGTGGAAAAACAGTCAAAATTTTGTCTTCTGCATATATGAGAAAATAAGTCTCAATTTTGACCAGAAAACAAGATTATTTGTTCAACATGAGATTGGGAACATGACTGAGAGGGAAATGCCTGTGCAACACCAAAAACACACTCTCCAAAACACATTCCTCTGCCAGATCAGAGTGATTATTTATTCCGTTGTCTTCTGGTTCTGAAATGGGAAAATTTCAAATTTCTTTTGTTTCTGTGTGAGGAGGTCTACTTTTTATTTCTTTTTGTGGTGGGCAGCAATACTCAAAATCAGGCTGCTGCCAAAGAACCTCTGCTAACAGGCTGGGACAGCCACTGCCAGCAGGAGGTGAGGCCATCCCTGCTGGTGGCCGTGGCTGGGCTGGCAGAAGTGACTTGGGAAGCTGGTGGTGGAGCCCAAGGTGGGGTGGTACAAACCACACGGGGAGATTTACACCATTAAACCTACCGGGGCAACAGCGAGGAGAAGCTGCTGGAGAAATGGGGGTTTGCTGGCAAATAGGGGTTTGGCCTTTCCTGTTCTGCCCCTCACAGAGGAGGCGTTGGGGGTAGAAAGCAGAGACGAGTAGAGTGACCATCGTCCCCAACGGGACTGCAGGGAGGTTGGGTTCTGCCAGGAAAGCAGCTGCCACAGCCATCCAGAGAGTCTTATTGGAGAGAGTTGTGTCTGTTTTTCAGGTGATTCCGAGCACTTACCGGGGCTCTCCCTGCAGAGCAGTCCAGCTGCTGGGAAAGAGACTTGCGGCCGGTGTGGAGGGTGTGGGGCTGTCGGTCCCTGAGGGGCACAGCCCTCCGGGGGGCCGTGCCCTCCATCCCCCCGATCCACCACGGGCTCACACCTGCCGGGGGCAGGGAGAGAGGCTGTTACTGCTCAGGCTCTTCTGCACAGTCATTTATCAGGTAAATGTTACTTAGAAATGTTTTTCTTCTTGTAAATATCTTTGTGAAGGGCTCGATGTTTTCAGTGCTCACTGTGGGGATAGCCATTAAAGTTAAATAGAATTAAAAGCAAACATTCCTTACCAAAAAAGCGTTGGCCTGTTTAGAATACACTTTAAAAAAAACCCCAAAACATAAAATGTAAAGCCTACGCACAAAACCTGACTGTTGGATGTTGCGAACACACAAGCTCATGCTTTTACGCGTCAGCCATTCCTAGTTAAGGATCCTGGAATAAATTTGGACAACAGCTGCCATTTCTTGTAACACCCTGGTACCATCACACGATGAGGTGCTGTGCACCCCCTGAGTATTACAAGAGAACAGATTACTCATGTGCAATTTACGCATTGGTAAGTTGAGTTACTGGGTTGAGTTACTGTGAGTAACTCAGCTGGTTGAGTTACTTACTGGTTGAGTTACTGCGAGTCCGTTGACACACAGCTCTACCGTGCAGAAAACCATTTTGTATTTCCAAAGGCTTTTCCTTACACCTTGGTGTTTCCTAAAACAAAAACAAACAAGCGAATACAATAAAAAACCACAAAACAATAACCAGACAAACAAGGAAAAAATTGCATTGTTATGCAAGAAATTTTCAAACCGATCTAATCTTAAAAATAAACTTTATCCTAAATAGACTGGCACAAATTTCAGCCTAAATCAAAAAACATGGAGCAAAATTAATTTTTTAAAACGGTTTGGATGATAAAGGAGAATGCAGGTCAAAACTTTGTTGTAAATATGATATAACAAAGTAATAAAATAGAAATAGATTCTGGTCTTCAGTCAAAATATGCAGAAAATCAATTGGATACCTACAGTTGGTTCAAACAGAATAATGGTATGATGGATGGATAAACTGTAACCATGCTTGTCTAATTTCTGGAGATAACCAGTGCTTTTGGGTACTCAAACAGCTTAGAGGAGTGTTACATTCAAGAGGAAAATTTTTAGGCCCAGCAATGATGGATAGGTGTCTAACATCTGATTTCAGAAGGATGTTTTTTAGTCAAAATACAATCCAGGTGTTTAAAAACCTCTGAGGACTAAGTTTTAGTGTTTTCCAAAAAATCGGTTACCTTCTACTTGTAAACTCCTTTTGCTTGAAAATATGACCTCTACTTCTAGCATTTAAAAACTTGTAGATAAAACATTCAGGTTTCTTAATGCAGGTTTTTAGAACAATTTGAAAATAAATAATGATCACATGTAAATAACAGTTGATGTTAGGAGTAATTTCTGCATGTGTATGGTTCTTGCAAGTCCTGCTTTTGTTGTGACATGATGTCACCGGTCCTGAGGGAACTGCAGTTAAAGGAAGAACATTACTAAATACAGACAGCATATGAACACTGATACAAAGACAGTAAACCTCTAAATATAAGAAGGTTTTGCTCAGCAATACTCTGCAGGGGCTGAGAATGCCACAAGAGCAGCATCAGAGCACGACCTGAATGTTCTAATCTATCCGGACCCAACCAAGACAAACATTTTGTTCCAGAATCCTGACTTGAGTAGTTCTGTTTGGAGACACCTCAAGATCTAGTGAGCGGCGATTTTCCTCTTGGACAGCAGGTGGAGGTGTTGCCAAGCAGCAAAACCCTGCTCGGGCTTTCCAGTCCCATTCCCTTAGGGGATTCTTCAGGACAAGAAATGCATAGAAGATCCTTTTAGAGGAATTTTGAAAATGATTTTGAGTATTTCTCTTACCAAGCCAGGTAGCTCGAAAAGCCTTTGCTGTTATTTATAGATCCTAGATCATTGAAACTACTTCATTACAGGGCCTGCTCTCTGGCTTCTGGATTCATGGATCTTCTCTTAAATCTACCTCTCTATCCACATTTGTTCAAATTCTAAACGGAAAATTAACATTGGCAAGCTGTGTATTTCTAAAAGGAGTTGTACAGCCTTTGCTGGAGTTTCCCAGGGCCTTGGTCTCCTCATACCCTCTGTTTATCTGGGAAAAAGCTATGTTGAAACTCACCAGAGTCTGACCACAAGAGGTTTAGGGTTTTGTCAGGAAAGGGAAAACCATGTTCTTTAAATGTCTGATGAACAACTCCCCTCCTCTCTAAAGTAAATGTCAAATCACTGCACAGTTGTGGGAGAGGACCACAATTTCCATACTTACTTTGTGAGCCATCATGATGTTTGCCAGCCGTGTTGGGTGAATGAGAGATTCAGCCTCCTTGCTGGACAGGTCTTTAAGTGATTGTCCATTTAGTATTAACAGTTCATCCCTTGGACTCAGGCAACCATTCCTAAAAAAAAAAAAAGGTTTGCATATTATTTTACAAGGAATAATATGTCACTATCATCTCCTCACTAACTGAAGAGTTGGCTGCAATTCTCCCTTTGTCTTGAACAGGGCTGCCAGGAGATGCCTTAATGTGTGACACACCCCATGCCCTGCTAGGATTTTTTCCTGTTGCTGCTGTATCCTGCTCAGGTCCAGTGATCAATGGCTGCCTTTCTACATATAACTAACATCCAAGCAAAACATTGCTTCTCTCATCAGAGACTATATATTCACTTTACTCCCTGTAAGGAGCCTTGGCTCACACTGCTTTCCAGAAGCCTCGGTAGGCTGGTGCCATCATACTCCGGCCTTCAATAAGGCAACTAGGAAATCACTGTTGGAAAACTTTAAGTTATGTACAGTCTCTCCTTCTTCCAGGTTTTATTTCTTAGTGTAATTGAGAAGCAGTAGATCCCTGAATGTTCATAGTTTTATTTCTACATAACCTAGACCTGTGTTTCTGACTGGAAGTGTTGTAAGACGTGATTCCCAGACATCTCTGTTTTTCTCTGTTAGCTTTTCACAGAAAGCTGGTCATGCAAAGTCTGTGCAAAAAAAAAAAAAAAAGGCTCCCTAATAACTTGCTAACTCCACGTGTACTGTACCTGTTTGCTGGGCCTTCAGCAGGCACATGGCTGCCTGTGAGCCCTTTCCAGAAAGATGCACATTTGGGACTTCTGGAGAGCTTGATTCCTGAGCTGCTGTTCCCTGATGGTGTACACAGCCTGCAGATGCAACTGTCCTGATTGGAAGATGAAAGGTTGCATGAAATAAAATGTACCAGGAGTGTTAAAAGTTGCTTACACTTATTTTGAGCCTTTAAAAGAAATACAGAAAATGTTCATGTTTTTAGAACTAGATTGCCTCCAAGGAGAACAGGAGCAGGCCTTTAACACTGTGCAGTTGAGAAAGAACAATAGTTTTATAGAGTCAGTGTTTTAAAGAAGTTGTTTTCCTTAGGACTTCAGTGGCTTCTGGCTACAAGAAGGGAGAATTGGAATATAGTGTCCTTTTGCATAGAGAACAAGAGAACAGATAATAGACTTTTCATAGTAACTGGGTAAACTTTGCCTATGCTAACTATTACAAGAAAAGACAGGGAGGGAAATAAACATGCCAGAAAATTAAATGCTCTGGAAAACAGAAGAGGTCTGAATGGAAAATAAGTGTGTACAAAACACTAGAAGCTCCACCCCTGCTGCTGACTTGTTAAGTGGGGGCAGGGGAATACAGAGATCTGCAGCACTGGGAAATTTTGTCTACTCCAGACTGGTTGAAGTTGCTGTAAGTTGCATCTGGAGGACTAATTGCAAGCATATTTTAGTGCAATTATGAATCATTGACATTCAGCCATACAGAAGGAGAAACAGTGTCTTAAGACATATAAGGAAAGCAAAGAATGGAGCAACTAAGCACACAAAACTCAACACATCTGACTAGGAAATATGCTCCTGTGATATAAATGCATGAACACTTACAAATTCTAAAGAGACAAGGAAAGCTGGAAAGGTAGCACACTTTCTTTTTTCTGTTTGCTTTTTATATCTCCTGATTCAAGTATTCACTCCTTCTGCTCCCAACTGAACCCACCTCTGCCCTCGCCAGCCTCTCCGTACTCCACAAAGTGAAGAGGGCTCTCAGTGAATCCTGGATCCAGGCTTGCTCCCCCAAGAGATTTGTATGACTGAGGTATAGATTTCTGAAGGGGAGGCAAATTTCATATATTAGGACAGGCCACAAAATATAGCAGTGGTCAGCTGTCTGTATTGCTCCCAGGGCCCCTGATCAAAGTGGCATCCACTATTCCAAACAATCTCTAGTCCTCCGAGAGCACAAGGGAAGTTGTGTAGCCACGTTCACCATCAGTAGGGCTTCATTTCTGCCCTGAGCAGGGTTCATCCAGCCCTGAGGGTGAGAATTATTATGCTCTTTCACCACAGATCAATAGGGATCACATCATACTTGACTGACAGCAAACACGAACTTCAGATTTACAGCAATGTCAATAAAGGTCATTATCTTTTAGGCTGACTGACGAAGCCTGGCTCCTGTTCTGAAACCTGCCAGAGTAAATCTAAGGATGTGAATGAATGAAGTATTTAACTTGGAGCCCAAGGCTCACTGCAGGCTGAGTTCAGTAGGTAATGGATAAGGGCTATACTTGTATTGACTGACTCGTTAATTCTGTGGGTTTGCTTGCATTCCAGATTGTCTGCCTTTAATGAGGAGTGTCTGAGTTTTACGAAGCCTCTTTTGTTCATGAAGAATGCTTCTAGTGAGTAATATATTGGTAAGTGTATAAGCATGGACAGCATTCTATCTCAGACTAGCTTGTTTGAACTCTAATATTAGTTTTGGGGATTTTATATTTACTTTTCACCCAAGATAAATATCTTGGGAAGTGCTTACTTGAAATCAGGATTACGTTATGTTCTTTTGTTTATCTTCTGGCAGTGCTTTGAAGTTTTCGGCATGGTAACAAAATAAAGATTAAAATTCTGATGTCTTAAAAATTGAGATCTTGAGTATCAAAAAATGTGTTTGTTTTCTGTTTTTTTGCATCGGTCCTTTATTTCAGAGATGATTATGAAATTACAGGCTAAATTCTGCATATATTAAGTGTCCATTAAAATTCACAGGGTTTTCAACAGAGTAATGTGTTTATTCTAAAACATGAGAAATATAAGATAGATATTAATGATAGGAAATTATTCTGTCAGTTGGCCAGGTATTTTGAGATAGCCCCGATTGTGGATTTGAGCTGTTGTGAAAGAATAATGGTATTATAAACTCAGTGTTTAAAAAAGTTATTTTCTTTCTTTTTTCTCTAGTCTGAATTCAGTAGCCAGATGTGCCAACTTCCCTTCTTAGGAGTTCTTAATGTTGTATAACACTCCCTTGAAATATCTGTGTGTCCTCCCACAAATACTGACCCGACATGCACACAGAACTTGGCATAGCTGTTCTCCACTGTTTCTTCTTGATTTTCATGCTTTTTCAGACTGTCCCAAACTTGTCTCTGTTAAAAGCAGAGTCACGGTTATGCCTTTCCTATAACTTATTCATAATGTACAGCTACTGTGTTTGTGGTGTTTATAAATATCATAATTACTTGTCCAAAAGTCATTTGGCTCTCACCAGTTTCACAGGACATCAAAGAGTGCAGTGGGTTTGGCTCTGAGGTCTGTTATTGCAGCATTATGTAAATCCCTTGGGGAAGATATTTTGCACAATGGCACATAGGCCAGTCTAGAAACTCTGGGCTGTATTGGGACATACATGTGAAATGACACCGAATCAAAACTGATATGAATATTTTTTTAAGAGCAATAAGTTGCATCCACTTAGTCACTAGGCAAGTAGAGGTTAAATCTGTTGTACACAGCAGAAAAATCTTGGGAACAATTTTTGTTTACATAAGTAGTCATCTTACCAAGTTGGGCTGCATTTCAAATCAGCTCTGTGTCTCAATCATTGCTGCAATTCATTTAGGTGAATTACTTAAAAAAAAAAAAGAAAGTTTCTATAGGACTGTGGACATGTGGCAAATATCTGTATGTTGTCCATATCTGTATTTTTTGGGACCTGGATATAGCTCACTATATTCATATCCAAGTTATTGCAATGTGATGGAAGAATAAAAAAAGCTGTTCTTTAGAAAAATAAACATTTGACCAATTCATGTGCCAGCAGTCAATTTACTTTGGGTTTTGTTCTTTAATATCTTTTCTCCTGTCTCTCTAATTATTTTATGCATAGAAATACTGCTATTGCTTCTAAGAGTAAAGACCATATTTATTTTTACATCCTTGTCCTTTTTAAAGTGTCCAGCTTGCTTTGAAAGGTGAT